>VZRN01004005.1:3135752-3168890 GCA_013397935.1 Dasyornis broadbenti | reverse complement strand
GGAAGGGAAGGGAAGGGAAGGGAAGGGAAGGGAAGGGAAGGGGAAGTTTTTCCTGACCGTTTCCTAATTCTACCGCCATTTTAATACCAAATAAGTACAAAACTTTCCACAAAGCATTAAAAAAAACTGGAAGCAAAGATGATCAGTAGTGTCAAATATTAATTAAACAGACCAGTCTCCTACTTCTTCCTGGAAAAATGCTCTTGGTGACTGAAATGTGTCTCGTACTGCAGCTCTGGTTTTGTTAGTGAGGTAGAGTTGGTGCATAAGTTGCTGCATAAAGTGTGAGATGCTGCCTAAAAGAGCAGTATCTGCTTCCTCGAAATGGGTTTTCACACATTTTCTCTGTGTCACTCTCTCTGTGATATGGCTTAGCTCGTTATCATCAACCAAAGACCAGAAATAGAGAGTAAAAGTTAGTACAGGGAGTAAAAGTTGGCTCGCTTAAGAAAGAGTGAAACATGTTGTAGTTAAAATTTATTTATACACACTCTGTGCAGCCAGCAACAATTGCAGATTTTTTTTTTTTTTGGGGGGGTGGGGGAGACGACAGTTCTCAGATTCACAATCCAAAAATCATGATCTTACCAGCTTATTTTCTTGTTAATTAAAATGAAAGGTGACAATTTAGCTAAATCTCCTTCCCTTACATTTTTTCCTCACGATCTCTCATTTTTCATTTTCTCATAAACAGCTGGATTACTTTTATCAACTAAGTATTCTTAAAAACAACTATATCCATTCTATTTGCATGCCAGCTAGAAGAAAAATAGATTATCGTTCTCTCATATTTCCATGTAATTTCTCTTTTTGAAAAGAATTTTTTTCTCCCTTTGTGACTTTCTTCCTGGGAATTTTATTGCAAATCAATACTTGAAGTCTCCCAAAGAACATACCATTCCAAATAGGAAAAAAAGAAAATAAGAACTTATTACGACAAATGTCTTCCGAAGAGATTTTTTTTTTCTGAGAATATTAAATACAGAACCTTTCATCAGAATATTATAACTCAGATCCTCATATGCCTCTGAGCCTGCCATTATTTATAAAAATAATGATGTGTCATTGCTACACACTCCAGCTTTCAGCTGCAATTCCGGCACTTCAGGCACTGGAGGTACCAGCAGTGCCCGAATCACGAGCTCTTTCCTCAAAGTGCTCTTTCGTTTGGGCTGTTCTGCCCTGCCCTGCTGCAGCCTCCAAAATCAGCCTTGTGCTCACGGGGACAGAGATGATCCTTGGCTCAGCAGCCTCCCCTCACTGGGAGCTGCGAAAGGCCGGAATAACAAGTGTGGCTTGCCTTCCTTGCCAGGAAGGATTGTGCTGTAGAAAGGCACTGCAGCTTGGGAGACGCTGGTTCCGTTTCTTATTTTTACAGATTTCTTGCAAAATTTGAGAAAATCATTCACTCTGCCTCTGTTTCAGCACTAAACCTCTAACAAAGCAGATTTTGAGGTTTTCTTCTTTTCTCCTCATCTTTTGAAAGCACTCCTATTATGAGTGATTCTAGACAGGGAAATTAGCTTTATTTGCCCCAGATTTAATCCAGTGGGAGCCCGGTATCAGTGGGGATGCTGGGCTGTACTGTCGCAGCAATTATGGAAATATTAGTGACTAGTCATCTACTGCTTCTGTAACTCAAGGTTAGATACACACTCAGGGCTTTACAAACAGATGAAAGCGAGCCAGATTTTCAAACAAAGAATGATCTTAGAAAATTGTGACAAATGTTATCTACAGTGGAGTGAATCAGACTCATAAATTTTACTAATTATTTATTCATTAAAAATGCATTTGTTGGACAGTCACAATTCTTCCCTCATTTGGCTGATGGTTTAAAAATGGAATCTGTGTTGGACATAACAAATATAAATATGCTTAATTCAAACAATGGTTTTCAGCTTTTGCCTTCAAAATCAGTTTGAAGTTGCCTATATATATATATATATTTTTTTTTTTTTTTAAAGAAGGAGATTAATGAATGAAAGATAGAACTTCTGTTCTGGTCAGCGAAAATATTCAGTAATTCCAAATTATGCCTTTTTCAACCAGCACTACTGAAAAAATAAATTAAAAAAAAAAAATTTAAAAATTGAGTTTAGCCCAGTGAAAATGTAAGGTGGCAGACACTCAGCTCATCTGGCTTAGACCAGGCAATTAGCAACAAAGTTGGCATTTTTTGTTGGCTGGACTGTACAGCTGGCTGGACACCTGTGGACTTTTTGTGAGCCAAACTACTAAGAAACTGTCTCTGCAGATTTCCGGAGCTTTAGTGCCATGAATATACGAGCAAATGTCAAGAACAGAGTCAATCTTCTCAAATAAACAACAGAGTGACTCAAAATAGATAAGGAGCGGTGCTACTGCCTACGTTTGTAACTCAGTGGAGGATTTCAACTTTTCCTTCTTTTGCATCAAAGATGAATTGGATTACCGTTTATCACGGTGTCATGTTCCTTATAAAAGGCAATGTGGTAATAACAGGATATTTTCACGTTCCTATTTTATTTAGTATTTCTCTTCCTGAGTCATTTATTTTGTTTGACAGTGCCTGGTGTTTCAGGTCATACAGCAAGGAAATCAGAGAAAACCGGCAGATTCAGCTCACTTTGACCAAGAGAAAACCACTTCAAACAGAGCCCCACACGTTCCAAGGGCTCGTAGCGATCCTCAGGCAGGAGACAGGACTGAATGCTGCTCAGCAGAAACTCCAGAATGGTGTGGAGAAGGGAGCAGGGCCAGAGGGGTGATTCTCCGGGGACATCTTTCTGGTGTCTCATTTCCCAGGCCTCATCCTGTACGTCCGAAGGTGAAGCCCTCTCTGTGCTGCGCCAGTGACACACCAGAGATTCCCTCTCGACATGAACCATCCTGCTGCTGACACAGGCTGAGGTGCTGTGCACCTGTGTCTCACACGAATGAAAGGCAGCGAGCTCGAGCATTATTTTGTCTCTCTAAGAGAAGGGGATGTTGCTTGATTCACGCTGAAGCGTCATCAGCCCAAGCTACCATCCTCCCTCTCCTCTCGGCGTGGTGCAACAGGGAACACTGAAAATGGAAAGTTATTTGAAACACTGCATGCCCACCTGTGGTCTCAACAAAACCCCCGTCTCTCCATTCCCTCCCCTTTGATTGCCACAGAGGTTTCTGTTTGCCTGCCAATACTTTTCTCCCAGACTGTGCTAGGCTGACATTTTGGCAGAGTAACAATTTTTTTTCTGACGAAGGAAGGAGGAATTGGACACCGCAGCACCTTTTTGTCATAGTTAATCAAAGTGAACCACAAACCTGACTTTAGCATGAACAACATGGAATGAAAGGTCCCACACTAGCCAGGGCTTTTTGTTGAATTCACATCCCAGTTTTCATTGTGATGCTGATTTAAGCTATTGCTAAGAGCAAAAGGAATGAGATCAGCAATGAGATTTGCCTCTAGATGAAGTACACGGTGTAAGTTTCTCCTAGAGATAAACACCAGACTCACTGAACTATGAGTACAATTCATAAGAAATAATGATTTTGTATAGCCTCTAGGTCTTCCTGCTGCTTCTACATTAGTAACTGGATCTTTCCAAACTCAAATAGTATTTCAATTGGTGCTGCTCCAAAACAGCTTTTTATGTGCATCTTCTATAAAAAGGAAAGAAATGAACCTTAAAAATACATTCTGTAATAAAGGACAGAAACTTCCTTCCTTCTGGTATTATTGAAAATGTGGTTAGGAGAACTTATCATGAAGGGAAAACAGGGACATCATTTAGGGGAGAAAAAAGGGGGAGAAAATCCTACTAATGACTCAATTCAATACAGAAACCTCAAAATTAAAACATCTATGATAATTTAGTCTGCAATCAAAATACTGATTTCTGTTTACAAATGCAGTAAGGGAGAGGGAGACTGGGGTATCCTGCTGCTAAAACACCACTTGTCAGGAAATTGAGGAGCTTGAAATTTGGTTTGGCTTCAGGATCCATGCACGGTCATGCCACACTCCCCAAACACAGCCAGAGGCAATCGCGAGTCTCAACATGGCATGTGCTGCATGCGCTGACTTCACAACAGCAGCAGAATCTGCTCACTTTAATCTGCAGCCCTGGTCATGTTATGTCACTCACACACGCAGACCGAGACATATTGAGACAAAATCTGGATTCTTGACCCCTTCCATCTTAAGTTTATGACATGAAGTACCAATATTTTATCAACTTAAGGAAAAAAAGTAGTTGGAACCTCCTGGTTTGTCAAAGGAATAGAGGGAAAATATAGAAATGGAAAGCAATTAAAGGACATCATTCCAATGTTATTTATGTTGATATCAGGTTGTTTTGAAATGCTGGTCATAAAGCTGAGCAGAAAGCTGAGACTGTTGGGTTTCGATACCATCAGGGGACCTTTTCCTTCCTTAGCACCTGCACAGCCACACCCAGGCTTCCGCAACTTCAGCTCAAGGGACTGAAAACCCGGTGTGGCTTTTGCTGCTTTTCCGTAAAGGCTAACAGTGTTTGCACTGATGGGAAAAGGCTTCACGTTCTCCCTGGAAGATGTTTGGGAAATTGTTTTTCCCATGTGGGACTCACCCATTTTTTTGCCTTTATCAGTGGCCTGTGTGAACTTGTTCTCTGCATGTTGGGGAGGCTTTTTTTGTTCCTCTCACACTGTTCCCATGAGCAGCTGGATATCGCATTCTGGGGTTCAGGGACTTGGATGGTGTTTGTAGACTCGTGTTGACGTGGATTGTATTTTTCATTCAGACGCTGTTTCTTGTTCCTTTTGGAGTGTAATGGACCACAGCAAGCAATCTCCTCATTTTGGGTTGGGTAAGCTGGGAGAAGGGCAGGCAGCTGGAAAAACAGGAGAGGATGCAATTTCATTATAGGATCTTCTTCTTGAGTTCATTTCATCATTTAAATGGCATGGGTGTCAGACAAGGTTGCTCTGTGTGCCCAGTCAAGGGCAACTTCCTCTGAGCATTGAAGCTCTTGCACAACACTCAGGCAGTTTTTTCAAAAACTGTGATTGAACAGTTTTCCAGGGAAGTACATTAATGTACTGCTCCTCCTTTCATCCTCCCTCATGGACACAGAGCTAGTTAAAAGGCACCTTACAAACAGAAAAAACCCTCCCAGCAACTGAAAACATTAGGAAGGTAAAGACGCATACATAAAATCCAGAGGAAGTGACTGTCTTTAATAAATTCTTCCAGTATTTGCAATTCAAATGTTATATTGGTGAGTGAGTGCCAGAGAGAGACCTAAAATGAAAATGACTGGGAAGTAACTATTTTTATTGCAAACAGAAAAAACCTACAAGGTAATCAAACAGCATACACAATGAAAAGCAAATTGGTTTTCTGAAACTCTTCCTGTTTCTACTGACTCCCATGTGGCACTTGCAACACAAGCAAACAAATTTGTTTATTTTATAAACAGCAGGCCCAGTCCTTTCACCCTTCCCATTCCCCTCATGCCAATCTAACACTACAGGTGACAATAAATCGATTTAGCAGCTGCTTTCTCTGCCGGCCTGCAAAGGGAGGTCACCGCCCCACAGCTGCTTCCAGTGCAGAGGGTCAGCTGGAGAAAGGAGCAGAGGTGGTCACAGGCAGAACACAATTTTCTGGTTTGAGCTGAGTAAGGGGCAAAACCAGGCACCGCCAGCTGCACTTGAAATGTCCGGGCTGCTCTGAAATGTCAAGGGGGAGCTGAAATTTGGGTAGGTGAAGAAAAACAGAGATCAAGTCCACCTGGCATGTTAAGCTATAATTATTTTCATTTACACATTCTTCCTCACATTTTGACCATAATACCCAATTAGATGCAGGAGAGGTTAGAAATACAGCAGAATTTATATCTTGGTAGTGATAAATATGTAAATTGATCACCTGAGACAGATTGCCTGGGAGCCACTTCAACTAATGGTTCTCATTTCTCACTATTCTTCAGCATTTCTGTCTTCTACGTATTTTTGACTTTTTAACATCAAGGAGCTTGGCAGTGACTCATGTAATCTGTGTTCTACCCCCGCCTCTCCCATAATTTCCCTGGGTGATCCTTGAACAAGTTACTTCATTAATTTTAATTGGATGCTGTCATGAGAAAAGACTTGTTGGGCTGGGCTGCGGCTGAGTCTGCGGTTATTCAGCCCTTGTTCACACAAATTCCTGTTAATTCTAGAGGGAATTTTCTCTGTGTGAAGACTGCAAGATTTGCCTGGTGCTCGAAAGGTGGCAACAGGTGGGTATAGTTCCTGGTCATGTGAAGGTTTCTTGGAATCTGTATCAACATTTAACTTCTTGTTTGGTGCTTGAAAACATTCAGGCCCTGCCTCAGTCTTCCCTGGCTGCTTCCAGCCACAGCAGGCATTGTCCAGTGAGTCTGTAGTTCTGTTAGCAGCTCTGCCCACTCCGTGCAAACTTTGGCCATGAACGAAAAAGCACAAAATTAGGTGAGGTCGTTTTGTTTTTCACCTGCTATTGGGAATCAAAAATGAACAGGTAGATAAGAGTTTCCCAGCAAATCATACATCCGTGTTCCCATTTCTAGTAGGGCTGTGAAGAGCCCAAGAGAAGGTGGCCAGGCTGGCTTCAATTGCAGGAGAAATCCAGCAAAACGTGATTCTTCTGCAGAGGAGACCAGAGGCAGCTTAAATGGCTCTTACAAGATGCTTAAGAATATTGCAAATGAATGGAATGTGGAACCACTAGGTTAGAATGTGAGCGTGCCTTATCTACACAGTTTTGTAGAGCAAATATTGCTATTACAATTAAAGTGGTGACAGCTTCTGATTAAACAATACCCTTTTAAATACAAGAGTACTATAAAAATACAAGAGTCAGAAAAAATTACTGGAACTACGTAAAATAAAGACAAAATGATGATGATGATGATAATAATAACAACAATTTTTAATAATAACAGCAATAATAGTAATAAGAATATGTTCCACCTGGACTCTCTGCAACTCCTCCCACACCAATTTCTGATCCTCAGGAGACTGGGACAAGTTCTTGACATGTGGGAAACGGGGAGAGGAGATATCCTTGAACATTGTCTTCAGAACTGAGAAACAGCTGTGAAAATATTCGTGACATCTTTTTGCTCAGTCATTTTCTCTGCAAACGTTTTTGTCCCAAGAGAGTGTCCAGAATTCCAGCAGGCATGACCGTTCCCTGGCTACCCTGAAAGGGCCCCAGCGTGAGAAGCTGTGCAGCAGGAATCAGAAACCCTGAGATGTAAATACCCCCTTTTCACACGACACAAGGTGGTGATGGGTCAAAGCTGGACTCGATGATCTTCGAGGTCTTTTCCAACCTTAATGATTCTGTGGTTCTATGAACTGCTGCTTTCTGTTCCATCCCTTACAATTCCATGAGTGTTCTTTATGGAAAAGGAAAAAGAAATACTTTACCCAAAA
The DNA here is from genome assembly GCA_013397935.1 of Dasyornis broadbenti. NCBI lineage: Eukaryota > Metazoa > Chordata > Aves > Passeriformes > Dasyornithidae > Dasyornis > Dasyornis broadbenti. The sequence continues at coordinate 3,161,477 of VZRN01004005.1, read as the reverse complement.
GAAAGCCAGATTTCCCCGAAAAGCAGCATGCAGAACTGTCTTCTATTTTCATGAAAATTATGGAAATGCAAGCTTAATATTATGACACCACATAGCTAGTGGCCACTATTTGCAGAAAGTGATATTGTTTAATGTATTTCATCCTGAACAGAAATTTCACCCAGCCATTGCTCACAGAACACCACAGGTCTGCAGCCAGCCTTTAGCAAGGGACAGCAAAACCACAACATCCTCTTAGGTGTGTATTGAACAGAAAAGTACCTTCATTTTAGAACCCTCACCTATAATATCTTCATTTTCTGACAGTGATTTGTGGTGTCTTCATGCCACCCCTAAAAAGTTATTATTTTCCTCAGAATAAAGAGTGGCCCAAGAATTCGTGGTTAAGGGACTGAGATACAAAGTAACCTATTTCTGTTTCTTTCACTAACAAAAAAGGTTTCTGGTACAAATAAGCAGCAAGAGAAGCAGCAGCAGGAAGCCAGATTTGTATTGAAGTTGGACTTCAAAGTGAAGATAACATTGTCTAATATATCTCTGACCCAGATGCTCAAGGATGAGGAGCAGTTTTACTCTGATGCTTAAATAACATTAAGGGTATGGACAGGGATGATTTGGGAGGACATTTCAATATGGGTCCTCCAACCTGCCTACGGTTGTGCGTCTGGTTTTGCAAAGGAGCAAATCATGAAGAGAGTATATTACAATGCACACCAGAGAAATGAAAACACTGTATGAGCTCGTGAGACTTTCTAGAAAATACCTAGACCCTGGTGAGCTCAGTGGTGCAGTTTGGTGTCCTCGCTCCCGACACGGAATTCTGTGACTGCTGCTGTAAGTGAAGTGTAGAAGGGAGGATACAGCAGTACAGTGAGGGAGAACCATGAGGGAAGTGGCCACCCCAGTTCCCATTTCAGGCAGGAGAAGAACTTTACAGTGAAGCAAAAAAAGTTCCCTTTTCAGTCCATCAGGAAGAAATCCTAAGCAGGGGGATGGAATATTGCTTGGATGTAACCCCTTACTAATACAGAGGGGATTTGGGTCGTAAGCCATGCCCATACAACAATGAAGGCACATTTACTGCATGCAAATCCTAGCCCAAGGATGGCAATCTAACACCTGTGACCATGGAATATCACGCGAGAGAAACCTATTTACATTATGGTTTTATATGTTGTTTTCTCTTGTGTGTCTGTTCTGCACTGACAGAATCCATGGAGTTGAATATAAAGGAAATCATAAGCAACTCTGCAAACTATGCTCCAATCTCTGGGTTCCACTGGCATTAAAATCCCTTTCACCCAGCTTTTGCAGTTCATTCCCACACAGGAGAAAAATCCCTTTGCTGGCATGGCTCAGTGTTACACGGCATCCTTCTCAGTTCAAATACTTTCTCTCTTTATATTCCTTTTTTCTTTATTTTTTTCTGATCATACTAACCTCAAGGACTATTTCCAGTGAACTGCTAAGTCATAGATGATGTAAATCTTTGTTATAGTATAAAAAGTAGGGAGATCCAACATCTTGGCCTTTTCCACACAGCGGCGTGTTTTGAAACTTCCCACGTTTTCGGTCCTCTCTGTAATAACAAGGATTAATATGATGTGCCCACAAAGAGATTACGCCAAGGAATTACACAGGGGATTAGAGGGAAATCTCATTCCGTGCACCCATCAAAATAAAACCTTGTCTGACTCAATGAAAAGCAGCCTTCCTTTCCTCCCTCGCTGGACCAGCTCCTTAAACATCCTACAGCTACAAGAGCACTGAAAGAGCCAAAGCTCACCTAAACTCCCAGCAAAATTCTGACCAATCCATCCTGAAAAAATCCTTGATGCTGACAAACGTGGACACGAGTCAGTCCCATGTGTCTCTCGTGTGCCACCCTGTAAAACCCCCAGTGTGAGCCAGTGGTGACGGAGTCGGCTGTGGAAAAGCTCCTGCTGGTTTCGAGTAAGCAAAACACAACAATGCAAACTCCTGCTCATTTGGAGAACTTTAAAATACTTTACAAACAATGTGTTCTGTAGCACATCTGGGAGACCAGCTATTTTTGTGTTTACGTTATGGATAACCAAACCAAAACATGTTCCACTTGTCAAAGACCCAGGAAGGAAATAAAAAAAAAAAGGATTCCCGAGACCCTTGTGCTGTGAGTACATGAAAACTCACACTCTTGGCTCTCCTCCCTGCTTTGGTTAATATCTTGCAGTAAAATATAGTCATCACACATCTGCAGAGCTTTTTCCATGTCAAGGATCTCAGACTCCTTTAAAAATTGAGACAATTCAGCAATAACAATCCCTCCCCTGAAGTCCAGCCACATTTGGAATGAGATGTAGCCACTGTTCAACAATCCAACTCTGTGTAACAATCTCTGACAGAAAGTGAACAGTGACAAAACTGAACTTGTGGAAAAACTAATAGCTGATATGTATTGTCCAATAATTTAAACCGTCGATTGTGGAGAATATAAAACTTGCCCCAGCATTTGCTCTCTTTTCTTTTCACGCTTCCCATTTGGTTTGCATAAATATACTTACATTGCAATTGTTCTTCTATCACTTTATTCTCTTATTAAGGATTCCACATCCAAGTCCAAATATTGCACCGAGCTGCATCTCTTCCTTTCATAACTGGAGGGTTTGGCTGGACACTGTGGCCACAAAGATCTACTTGGATTTTGCAGAGCCAAATCCTCTTTCCTTCTTTCCTTCCACTTCCTCCCTCCTCTCTTCACCAACAAAAAGTTATCAAGTCCATCCAACTCGGGCTCTTTTGGAACTGATAACTCCTCTGCTGTGTGCAGAATGACTCAGAAGGGTGCTTTGACTTTTTACAGAGAACTGTGAAGGCACCTTTGCTTTTAGTGTCAGACTGAAGGCCACTGCAGCTCTCCCCTCTCTGCTTTACAAGTGCACTGTACCAGCCTAACAGCGCAGGTCCCTTCACCTTCTGGGAGCAATCACACGTTCTCTCCTTGGCAATCAGACAAAGGGAAAGAGCAAAAAGCATCTAAAGGAGAGTGGGGAGACAGATAGGCTGGGGATGGCCTCGCTGAGCTGGGGAGGGACAACCCACATGCTGTGTAGTATTTCTATGACAAGTGTGAACGTGTTTTAAATGTCGGCTGCTGTAGCAGAACCCACTGTCTGCACACAGAAGCGGCCAATATTTTTGATTTGCTTGCACAAAAATAGCTCTCTTCCTGTCTTGCCCTTGCGAGCAGCAGCTGCCTGGAGTGCGTGTGAGGGGGAGAGAGGTGCTGCAGTCTGGCTTGCTTAGGAATCAAGTGGAGGAGAGAGCATTCTGAATTCTGCCCTGTGGGAGGAGGAACGAATGTCCTTCCCTCTGGGATAACAGGATTAATGCCAATCCCACACATTTGTGTGTGTTCTGAGGTGGATCTATCAGTACAGGGCCTTGCCACCAGCTAGTATGGAGTGGCACCTGCACTGTGGAATGTTGCGACCCACTCTGCTTCCTTGGATGAGGGCTTGAAAATGAACATATATATTTGTGTATATGTGCCTGTAAGTGTGCATAAACCACACAGATAGCTGTCCTTGCACTATTGTAATTAACTACTGTTTTGCCTCTGCTCTTTCTTTTTCGTTTTGGAAATCCCAACTAATTGAAACAATAACCAAGTGTTTATGTTGTAGGTAGTCCTTTCAAACTCATGGCTTCAAGAATGTCTACAGAAGTATATGCCAGTGATCTTGGTTCTCATGCACTTATTAAATTAATATCTTTTTTTTTCCTGAAAATGAAACATACATACATTTCCATACACATATACAGTCTGGACAGCAACAGTGAGGCCTCTCCCCGTGTCATTTCCTTGACATTTAGCTCTGAAAAACCACCCTTGGCAATCTTCAAGGACCATGTGGAAGCCACGGCCACGTCCAAACCACCTGAGTTTGGACTGCCCTGTTTGCAGTCAGCACTTTGATTGTTAATTCACTCCAGATGCCAACACTTCTCATCTGGAAGGACCTAATGCACCTTGTCAGCTGCAAGTCCCTCACAAAAGGCAACCCATGCAGGTTCCCCCTATGTAATCCTTAAAGATGAGTTATGAGAGATGACTGAAACAATATTTGAAACACCATCTTACTTACACTATTTTCCAAACGCTACGTGGAAACAGCACGTTTCATGTCATTGAGGTCCAATGAAAACTATTAAAAATCCTGAAAGGGGAATAAGCCTTTTCAAAAATGAATCTGATACTGACATGCTGTACGTCTGTGCTTATAATGTATTATCAAGATTTCCTGATGTTGCCAGGAAAAAACTGTCATACAGAGGGTGAAAGGGCATGGAATTCCAAGGATGGAACAATATAGCCTTGTTAGCTTTGCGCTTTTCATCTATAGTGATGAATACCTGAGAAATCTGGGGTCAGTCCCTCAAAGGCTTAGACACGTGCTTATCTTCATGTGTAACTCGTGCCTGCAAACCATTCCAGCATTTGGCCCCGACACTGTTGTTTCAGCACAGAATCTGTACTGTAAAGCCCGGGGTGGGAACTTGTCCTTGCTGCAGTCAGTGTGATGTTCCCTGGGAGCAAAGTTAGTTATGTGAGCCAGCAGAGCCGGCCTGTAAGGGCTAAAACAGCAAATTAGCTGCTCAGGTGTTGTGAACTTTAAAATACTGCCTTTCTCTGACTTCAGAAAGGGGGCGAAAAAGGATTCTTTGAATAATAGCTTTATGCTGTTCTTCATGATTATATTATTTACTGTGGTACCATCCCCAGGCCCAAATGAGGTTCCCATTCGAGGCTTCTTTATACCACAATTAAGCAAACCATCACTGCTTGGATTCTAACCACCTTTTGCATTTTTATACAGAGCTTTATCTTCAAAACCTTGCAGCAGTATAGGCTTGATTGGGAACACTGCCACACTCAGTGGCATTGAATCCTAACACCAGTTCCACACTGGTTTGGGCAGCAGCGATAGTTAAACCACCCCCCTCTTCTGTTTGGTGCCACCCTCCATACCAAGAGAGGTACTTGAAGTTTACACTGTGGCAGAAGACGGGATTTTAAACAGCTTTTCTTTTATGAGACAGGAGTGCTATGGCAGGAAGACTTGTAGGCATTTTAAAAAAGAGACTGTGTCTACCAACTCGCTGAAATGTAGGATCGGTTCTATTTTATATTTACTGCCAAAAGAGCCATACAATATCAAGCAGATGATGATGAGGCTGTTGGGACACAAGCATTTGGTTGCTGCATCTGGCATTAGCTTGGGATGACAGAACCATTGATCAGAATTTAATTTTTTGTCCTCATTTGCATTTCCTATTGCTGTTAGCTGCATTTCAGCCCTGTGGGTTTGGGATCTGACCAAAAGCCAACTGAAAGCTAAAACCAGTGAAAGTCCAGCATTTCTCTCTTTCCTTCAAAATACTGACGAAAAATAAACACTCTCTGTCCTGGTCTTTCCCCTCACACATTTATCCACCAGAAAATGTCTGCTCCTCACTAAACAGGCACGAGTAACACAGAACTGTTTGTGCTATTTTTAAAAGAGACTGCGGCCACAGCTTTTCCTTTGGCCACTCACAACCACAAAACGGGTGAGGGTGAGAGTGTATCACTAACAGAAAGAGAAGCACAGAACAAAAGGAGTAGTTGAAGCCTGAGCTCCTCGCAGGAATGGCTTTGAATCTTTGTGTATCTGTGGGAAGAGCTTCCTTGACACCATCTGTTTAAAAAGAAAAAGAAAAAACAAATGAAGGATAGGGAACAGAACAGCTTATTGCCCTTGCACTCTCAAGGTTTAGTCAAATGGAGGAATCAGCAATAGCACAGGACTGTGAGAAGGAAACTAACAGATGAACTGGTGGTCCACCATTTCTCTGCTCTGTAATCATGAAAAAATAACAGCAGCCCACCTAGCCATAAGGAGGGTGTTTTTGGTGCCTGGAACAGAATTAGTCCCAATGGGACAGTGAAGCCTGGTTTTACCGAGCCAGTATGAGAAATTGGCACAAGCTGACAGGGCATCTTCATTTCTGCTCGAAATTGTCCAACTCACAGTTTTTATTTGCTAATGTGAAGGAAGCCATAGTTGATATTTCTGCTTGCTCTGAGAAGTACATCTGTGATCGCTCCTTTCCACGTGCAGTGCCTGTGCAGAAAGGGCACTCCACCTGCTAGGAAATTCAAAACGTGTAGTTCCACACCAGACTCTGAATCAAAATGTGTCAGGGAGAGAGACCAGGGTTAAGAAACGATGTTTTACCTTCTCCAGAACATAATTATTGGGAGCCAGTTCAGAACATCCAGATTAGGTTATCGAGCAGCCTAATTTAAACACGGTCCCATCCTCAGACAATAAATAATGTACATGTGGTGGGCATGAGTCATCACTCTCGCAACAGTGTCTGGAGCTCCCTACTTTGCATGATTTATGCATTAAAATGTAAATGAAAAATATTCTTTTCTTATAATCTGAATTCATGAGAGAGGTCATTTATAGACATTACTTAGATAAGTTTAGGATTTCTCTGAGGTCACAACCACCTGTTGGGCTCTGGAGGTGTGATGCAAAACGAAGGAGGGGGAGAAGGGGAAGCTCTAGCCATTTTTTGAGGGCTGAGCCCTCAAATGAGCAAATCAGCGTTCATCCTCCTCTTCCTATCTCGGAGTCGCTTTAGTCTGTGTGGTGGAGCGGCAGCTCTGCTGTCGCAGCTCGGGGCCACCGGGTGCGCAGGTGAGCTGGGGCATCCGCTCAGCGCGGAGCCGGGAGCGCTCCCACCGCGCTGCCTGTCCGTGTGTCTGCCGGCCTCACGCCGTACAAAAAACAGCCTTCCACTGCCCCGAGGACGTGACAGCGTCTCAACTCCAGCTGCAAGGCCAGCCCCTGCCCCGCCTGGGCTGATTTAGTCGCTGGTGAGACGCGGGACCCAAACTCTGGGGCTGTTCCCAGGCCGGGGCTCTCCCGGTGCTCCCTCCCCGGGCCGGCAGCTTCCCGTGCCGGGCAGGGCTGTCCCGTCTGGCATTTTCCTAAGGAACCCCATGGCAGGTGGGCGTTCGGCCGCGGCTCCCCGGGCAAGCCCCGCCGGAGGCACAGGAGGACGCGGCGGCCGCGCTCTGATCCCCCCGATTAAAGCGTGCCCGGAGGGGGTTGCTTCTTAACAGGCTGCCGGATGCTCGCCGAGTAATTTAAAATCACCGAATCGCTGTTTATTAATATAATGCTCTTAAAATTGAAAGTACACTTAATCCCCGGTGCTCTCGTAACGACTGGGAGAGGGAGGCGGCGTGCGGGAAAGGGAAGAGGAAGAAGAGGAAGAGGGGAGCGGGCCCGGGTCGTAGCCTGGCAGGGACCAGCGCCTGGCTGGGAGCCCTGGGGAAGCCACGGCACTGTCGCCTCCTCGTCCAGCCGCCCTCTCGCTGGTGACAGAGCCCAGCGTGCCCTGGGGAAGCCCAACCTTGTGCACTGCAGAGCAGCACCGCACGGCTCCCGCTCCGGCCGCACCCGCCCTGCCAGCGCCCCCTCGCTCCCTTTATCCTCCCTCCATCCTCCCCGCAGCTCAGGAGGGCGGGCGGCGGCCACCGCAGAGGCAGCGTGGCAGTGCCTTCCCGGGGAGCCCGGCAGGAGCAGCAGGAGAGGGAGCGAGCGGGGGAGCGCCCGCGTCCCCGCCAGGGTTCACCTCCATCGGTGATGCCGCCAGCGCTGCGCCCACCCCCATCCCCGGAGGGTGCCGCCGGCCTTTCCTGAGGTGAGTGGCCACCTCCAGGCGCCTCTGCCTGTCCCCGAGCCGGGGCAGGGCTCCGCGCAGCGATGTCCCCGGCCGAGCCGAGCAGGAGAGGAGCGCCGGGGGCCGGGCAAGTTTCCGTGCGGGACAGCGGAGCCAGCCCGGAGCTCCAGCTGCTGTAGGGGCACAGAGGCACCTGGAGAGCTGGCCCAGGTGGAGCCAGAGCAGCTGCTCGGAGCGGGGGCGGCGGAGGAAGAGAGAAGGTGGAGAAGCGGGCGGGGACACGAGGGGATAGGGGGGGCCGGCGAAGGAGGTGGCAGCAGCTCCTGTGCATCGGTGCCTCGTCCCTCCGCTCGGCGCCTGAAGCGCTGTGCTCCGCTCCCCGAGGCCGGACGTGCCCTCGCCGCCCTGGGCACCGCTGCTGTGGGCGGCCACACGCCGGAGCCGCGCTTTCCTTCGTGCTTTGGCCGTGCAACTGTTGGGAAAAGTGGCTGTGCCTGGGAGCGACTTAGCGCAAGGTGAGGGGTCGGTGTGGCTGCGCGGGGAGCGGGCGGTGTCGGGCCGGGCTGCGCTGCTCCGTTCGCTGCCGTGCCCGGCTCCGGAGCGGGGCAGAGCTCCCGGGCGGTCCCGGAGTGCGCTGTGCCTTGGCCGCTGTCGCTTGGCAGCAGCGCTCGGGACACTTGGTGCGCTCCCCTTTGTGCGCAGGGAGCCGCGGCCGCGCTGCTGTGCGCCCCTGGTCCAGCGGCTGCCGGCGGGGTGGGTGTGTTGTGTGTGTGTGTGTTTGGGTTCTGAACCAATATTTGTTTACAGGACTCGGGTATTAATCACTCATGCCGTGGAACGCTCATTAGCGGCGAGTTGTTTCCATGACAACGGGACCCCTCGGAGCCTTCGGGGTTATGTATTTGCCCGGCTTTTTCTCTTTTCATATTCGCACAAGTATCGTGTTTTGTCACGGAGGACAAAAACAAGCAAATAAACCCTGCGTGATCCTGTGGCTCCTGTTCGCTTTTCCTCCAATGCTCAGTTATTTCCCCAGACTTAATTAACGATATGTAGATGTGATTAAGCAAATGCGAGAGTTATACAGGATTTCTCGTTTTGCTGCATTACCTCGTTTAGCTGTAAAGCTCAAACTAAGAGGTTGTTTGACTTGTGTTCAAAGTACTCCTTAGATGTGTTAGTGCTAAAAACTGTGGTGTTACTTATTTTTTTGTTCGTGTGCCACTGGGCAGCACAGAGCCCTTTGAGGAGCATTGTGTTGCATTCTCTGTTACAGCTGAGCTGGGAATCAGCGGTGCCTTCGTGTGTAACTTTGGCATCGTCCTGTGGTGTGACCTTGACGGGTCTCCTTAACTTCTTCGTACCCCACTCTGCTCTACAGAAGGAAATGTTGCTCACAGACACCTGCTCTGAGCTAATCAAGCTGAACACTTTATCTAAGATGGAGTACTGTTAAAACTGAGTATGTGAGTGTGTAGTCTCTGTTACAAGGAGTAAGCATATATTACACATTTCTGTTCTCTAATGGTAGAGGTGAAAATCCCCCTTTTTAACTCCAGTCTCTATTTAAAATTGCACAGTCCTGCTGGTCTTCAGAAGATATGTACTGTTATCATCCAGCTGAAAACAGTGGTTCTATGCCATTTTTAATTGCTTTCCTGGGTTAACTTCATTAGAGTCACATAAAAAGGAGAGGCTTTAACATTCTGAAATTTGTAGGAATATCCACTGTCACAAAAAGTATGCATCCAGTGAGAAGGTGCGAGAGTAAGGAAGAAAATACTAGAAAATTGAACGACAGTCTTGATTATTTGCCTTAGTATTGCAGCCTGAGAGGGACTTAAAAGTTCTTTTTAGAGAGAGTGAGAAAACACACACTTTTAACTTAACTATAGGTTAGGTTAAACATCTGAAACTTCTCTAGAAATGTTCGTAGTTTTGCAAGAAACAGTTTAATGTATGGTGTCATTTTGAGAAGCATTGTGAATGTGTAAGGAATGTTTTAGAATATTCAGTTCTAAACTGAAATAACTGCCCGAGAGATGTTCAGTTGTGACTGTTTTAGATCACAGGAGTAGGAAATTATAATAGTAGGGAAACCTCTGTACGAAGCATATATTCTTTCTTCTTTCTTGAAACACTCCTTCTGAGTGAATAAACTATTATACAATAGCTCTTTCATATTGTGAGTAAGAGTCTCTCCTCAGCCCAGTCCAGCAAAGTGCTAAAAACGTACCTCATTCTAAGTGCATTAGAGCAGGCAAATCACACTTGAAGCTTTTACTGAAATACCCTAAGGAATCAAGGCCTGTGACCTTGACTTTTGTATTCCAGTTTGTAGCAGCTCAGTAGCGAGGTATCTGTCTGAAAATATTTCTCCTTAGTTGAGGACCATCACCAGCAGCTAGCTACCAGTGAAGTAACTTTGACAATCCCATGAAGAGAAAGAAAGAAAAGAAAGCTTAGTTGGCATCTTGTCTCCTTTGGATGTCATTGACTTAAATTTCCACACTGATTAAATTTTTACTACTTAGTGCTGCACAATCAATAAAAGTAGAGAGAGTGTGATACGGGTTTTACTTGTGCATTACATCCTCTGGAAAGCTCAGTCTTTTGTTATTAGTGGTAGTAAGAGCAACAGATATTCCAGCTCATTTTTCAGACCCTACTTGCCACAAGAGAAAAGAAACCAAATTCTTAGTTTTGTTTTTTAAAACTGATAACAGGCAGCAAGAAAATTGATTCATAACAATTCGTTATTACTTCTATAGATATTTTCAGAGCAATAATCACTTAAGGTTGTGAGAAGACCCTGAGTGTATAAGCTGTCACTGATAAAGGTGTTTTGTTTGAAGGAGTGGGGACAAAAGTACATAGACACGAAGGTTAAATCTATAGGTATGGATAATGACAGTGCTTTATATTGTATTTTACTCAACATTATACCAAAATAACTTGGATATAATGTGCACTGTGTTTCATAAACAAAAATGCCTCTGATGGTGTTCATATTCAAGATGCTCCATATAGCTCAACCCGCCTATTGCTTAAACTTTGCCGTCATGGGGAAATAGACAATATTTTTTGTTTCTCTGGTGTTGGAAGTTCCACACCTGGGATGAATATACTGGACCAGTATTTAGTGGAGGTGGCTGAGCTCCTTTCTCTGTAACTGAGCTACTGTGGACAAGCCACTTTAGCCCTCTATTTCAACTTTTCCTGATGACCATTAATCGTCATCGTCATTCAGTGTTGCTTATTTGGGGTGTAGAGTCTTGCCATGTGCGTATGTTGTGCCCAGGCAGATCTCTGGTGGAGCAGCAAAATGTCAGTTCAGTACAGAAATAAATGGTAGCCAACAGTTTTCTTGTCTCTGTCCTCTGTGCACCAGTGATCTGAGAGGCAGTGAGATTGCTGGAGATCGGTGTGAAGATGTAGTGGAGAAATTACTTCTCGTGCTAGCTCCTTAATGTTTGTTTTGCTGAATATATTTGAGGAAAACAGCTTTCAGAGAAAAAAAGTTCACAGATGTGTACTTCGAGGACTTGAAAATAAGGATTGGCTCATCACTGCTTGTCGTGAACACCTATGTTTGCTTGCTGTCAGGTTGAATGTACCATTTTTCTGGGTGTGAAAATAAGGCAATTTTGAATTTAAAATAGGCATGTTGGCAGCAAGTGGCTCATGAAGGACAGAAACCAGCACTAAATATCCAAAGTGATTTTTTTTTTCCCTCTGTTTTTAGGAGAGAGTTGGGCAGATGAATTTGCAGGTATGCTTTTTGAGCTTATAAAATACACAACTTCATTTGACAGGAGTGAGCAATTGTGTTAGGAAGGTATGAGAGATGTTGTTCCAGTTGGAAGCTCAATTATGTTCTTCATAAACTACTATAAGGTGTTTATACTTCAAATTGTGATGTACTTGGTTCAGCTGTAGGGTTTTTTGTTTGGTTCATTTCAAAATGACCCTAATAATCAATACTGGTGCCTTCTGATAAACTAGCCTTTTAGATTGAGGCAGGGTTGTTTCTTGTGAAAGGTTTGCAGATGGAAAATTGATTTTTAAAGTGTTCTCTCTTCTCTTACCTAAGGTAGACTCCTGCCTTTCATCAGAATTTAACGGCCAAACTTAAGATAAAACAAAGAGTATATTTTTACATACCAGTGGTAATGTAAATCTCTCCAGTTTCTGTCATTTTGTTCTTTTTAAAAACGGAACTTTTTAAACATGAACATGTAGAAAAGCTCCTTTCCAACCTTTCGTTTACTCGCCATATTCTGTGTATAATAATTTCAAAACTACTTTGGCTTTTAAGGCCCAAGTATGAAACAGCCCAAAGAAATCTGTGTTTTAAAAAACGCATTCTGGAGGGACACTTCTCCCCCGTCTTCAAGATGCCTGATTACACGCACGCAAATTCACACGCTCCAACTCTCAAGGCACTTCGGAAGTTTTGGACCTGGGTGTGTAAAGAGACGTCAGCTCGAATGAGTTCTGAATTCAAGCCCCTGCCATCGTTTCAAGTCCTGTGTGTTGCTCGGAGGAGTGACGGAGTTGAGCAGCACCGTGAGATGCTGCTGCTGCTGCTGCTGCTGCTGCTGCTGCTGCTGCTGCTGCTGCTGCTGCTCTGCCTTTCCCCTCCAGCTGCCGGGACGGGCTGGCAGCTCCTCCTTCTCGGGGGAAGCAGCCGAGCAGTGGATTTGGGATGTTCTCCAGGGATGAGGCGGGGAGAGGCCTCCCCTCTGCATGTGCAGCAGCCTGCCTGCTTCTCCTCCAGTCTCTTGATTTGTGGGCTGACCTTTCCACACCAGTGAAGCTTAGCAGGCCCTCCCAATTTTCTCACTTTATGCCAAGATGTCTGATGTTGCAGACAGGGAGTCTGTTCCGGCTCTGTTTGGAGGCAAGGACAGAATTCTCACTGATTTCCATAGGAACAAGATGTATTCCTAAACATACTTCAGTAGCTAGAAAGAGACTTCCTAATAAAGAACCAGACTCACGTAACACAGAACATGAGGCATTGTTCTAGGCTTCAGGGCTCTTAACAGCGACATGTCTGCAGACCAAGCACCGCAAACAGCAAATCTCAGGGCATTCCTGGCAGTGCCGTGGAGGATTAGCGCTCTCATTCCGCCCAGAGAAACAACTGAGGCTTCAGCGAGGTACTGATAAAATCTTTTTTATTCTAATGGATGCCATTTGAGCCCCTTAGGTCATAGCAGGAGTGGAACTCTGGGAGCGGTGAGGTGCGATGTGGTAGCTTTTGCACAAAGGATTTGCTATGTCAAGCAGAAAAGGCAGCGGGATTTCAATTTACCTGAAGAAGCAAAATGCCCTCTCCCACACTGATGTGGGAGACTCTTGGAAGTTACCGAGGAAAACTTTGGAATGCAATTCTGCTGCTTTGAGTTGTTGTACTCTAGCCAGACTGATTCCTAACTAAGACTTTTTCTTCTTCTGCCTCCTTTGGATGTTAATTTTTCTGAGGTGGAGACGTTCCAGCCCTCATTTTACTGACATTCCTGCGTCACTTAACAGTGAAACCTTTCCAGTTACAGGCTTTTTCTTTAAGAAGGTTTAAAATGAATCACCAAGAGCCTGTTGGAGGCAAGGGTTTCCAAAGTGGAACTCACAGGTATCTGTGATTCCGTCCTTTCCCAGATTCATCTATTCCATTAATTTTGCCGCTCCAGAGGCACTGTTCTGTCCAAATAGAGCTGTCAGGGAGCAGAGAAGTGGTGGGAAGATACAGATTAGTGCTTTTGCCATCTGTGTTGCATTCCCAAACGTGAGAGCTTCAGGGCTGCGTTTTCACACAGTTTTCAGTTTGTGGTAGTCAGAGTATCATTTTCTCTGGTTATCTCCCATCTTGGACTGATTTATTTTTGTGGGGAACATCTGGGAAAACGCATTTTTTCCCCCTGTGGTGTCTCAACAGCATCAACATTCATCAAATTCATCTTTACTTACTCCCCTGCCCAATAATTATTACACTTACAAAAAAAAAAAAAGCTTTGTCTTGTAAAGCATGTAGCTTACATGCTTTCCCATAATGTCACTTTTCAGATAATTACTATTTAAACATTCAAAAATATAAGCAAAATTCAAGAGACAAACTTTTCCAAGGAAATTGCATCCGCTGCAGCTACTTACCTGGAATGGCGAGTGTAAATGTTTGATATGCATTAAAGTCCAGAGTGAAGTTTGGGTTCTTTGTTCATGTCTTGTTTGGTTTTTTTCAGTATGACCATTGCATATTATTGGACAGAAAGCTGCCAAGATAATAGGCCAAGCTTCCTATCCTAAAGATACAAAACTTTTTCATTTCTAAAGGTACAAATATCCCAAGATGCAGAACTTGAACACAAAACTGCTTGAATGATTCACTTGAACACTGTAGCCCAAAATTTCGTAGTCCTGAAGAAGTTTTTATCTCAAGGGAGGGAGATGTCAAGCATGTGTGTGAATGGAAATGAATGGAAACTGAACAACATCTTCACAGGATGGGTTTCATTTCGATATTTTGTGGTGAAAAAAAAGACATTCATTCTCCTAACATTCATGTTGTCAGTCAAATTGCCCTTCTAGATTAGTGGTGAAGGAGCCCTGACCGGAATAAAGCACTGGTTCAGTATCTGGCTTCTTGGGAGACAGACAGGATCACTGACAGACAGGGCTGGAATGCAAAGGTCACAGCAGAATCAGTGAGTAGCTGCTCTCAATGCTGAAATCATTTTTAAGAGGCAAGTTCCATATAATTCTCATTACCCTTTTTTATTGTGTGGAGGTTTAATAGTAATTCTTTGGGATCCTGATGTAAAGTGTTGTGGAAAAGGCAATATTTTGTTGACTAAGGTATTGCTGAAAATTCTTCCTTTTCACTATTCATCTTCCAGCTAGGGTCGGTCAAAAGGAGCTCCCTTGAAACTCTGGAGGATTTACATCAGAAACAAATTTTACACAAGAAACCAGCTCAAGAAACACAAGAAATTGCTGATGATAATTGCTTTTTAGGAGCCTCACACATAGAACTGTATTGATAAATTACACGTTTGTCTTGCAACAATTCGCCTTTATGTCAGAGTAGAAGGGCACAAGTGAAGAGTTCCTGAACAGGGCTCTAGTATTTCTCTAATATTGAGATAACTGTTTTCAAGACAGGTATCCTACTTTTGTAAGTCCATGGGCGCATTCCTATTTATTTGGATGGGAGCAGGGTCAATCCCCATGTGCCTGAGGGCTGCTACTGTGAAAGTAAACCCTTGCTGAGTCCCCTCTGCAGGAATCAGGATGCACTCCTGGGCAGTAAATAAATGTAACAATGAGAAATTAATGAGGAAGGGAATTGGCTGCAATGGTAGTACTTTTGTCTTTCTGCCCCTTTTCCTCGGGGCCGTGATCTCATTGCAGGCACAGAGACATGGTGGGAATGCAGTCATGGACGGCTGCGTTCCTTTTAGGAGCGACAGGGCAGCAAGGCAGAACCTACGAAACACGAGAGAAATAAATACGGATCTACACTCACACACAGCCCTCCTTAAAATTATTTTGCATTACGTGTGTTCATTTTGTTCTCGTCTATTGGCCTGCTCTCTCTGTGATGAGAGCTGCAACAAAGTTGATGCTTATGGCAAATTTTGGTTCAGCTTTTAACCTTTATTACTGTTTCCTAACTCCACCTAGCGTCTCTCTAAATCTCCAGAGTTTGGATGCAGTGGGAAGTTTTCAGTAGCATGAACATGAACTCAGATGACTGTGAACTGTTAAGAGTACAATTTATTACTTTGTGTTGAACATCAGTAACATTGCTCCAAACTTACTGCCATGATGGAAATGAAATACAGAATAAACATGTTTACAAGGCTTCACAGTATGAAACTTAAGACATTATTATTCCTCTTTTGGTCACTGAAATTTAATCCAATAGTCTCAAATCAGTGGTCATTACAGTCCAACCACAGAGCCTCAAGCCGGAGCTGCCACCATGGTTTTCAGGAGCACCCTATACTGTGCCTGTGCCACAGAAAACCCCAGTCACAGCTCCTGGTGCCAGTTACTTTTCAAGGAAAGATAAGAGGAGCAATATTCTCAAAGAAATCAACACGTTTCTGAAGCAGGATGTGTTTAAGTTACTGTCTTTTTTGATAATTAAGCACAGTAAGCAAGCATTGTTTTTGCTGCCTCCTGCATATTACAACAAACAATTAAAAGCCCTGTATAAAATAAGTAATGTAAATGAAGCTGTAGTACCATCACTCATCATGATCAAAGCTTTCTCTTCAGTTTCTGAATTTGCTCTGCTTCTACTGTTCTGTGTTGTCAGCCCTGTGTCATTCTTCAGGTGGGCTTGAGCAGGGAAATGGGAATCTTGTAATTTGCTTTAGTAACCAGGGTTGGGATTGACTGTGTTTTGCAGTTTACTGCTGGCATGGGCTGGCTGTCCAGTAGCTGCCAACAAACTTCCAAAATGAGCCAGACTTCTGTCTCAAAAGTATTTCTTGGGGTCTGCTTCCTCCTTATGTCTTCCTTATAAAGTGGGACTGGGGCTGGTAGCAATGGTTTTGTTTCAGGCAGAACTTGGAAAATCATTTTCCTGTTTAATGAGCCTAATTCCTCCTTCCTTTACTTCTTCCTTTCCTTTTCCTTTCTGCCTGGTATGGCATAAATGTTCTGGTGTTTTAGTTTCAAGCATCAAAACCAAATAAATATTTAGCCCATTTAAACATTAATTTCTCTTCTAATTTTCTTCCAATTCAGCTGCCAAAACAACAAAAGATGCCTGTCAGTTGCATAGCCCTTATGGGGAATTTGTATCTGGCACAGAGTGGCCCTCCACAAGAACATGATTTTTTCTGTGAGTTGAGATGCTGAGCACGTGATAGGATCAGTTTATTCCAGAGTCATCATCACTGCAAGCCCTCAGAAGTCCTGAGGGAGCAGGACACGAGCATTTTCCAGGATTGAACAGCCAGAGACTTAAAGTTTGAAGAGTTTAGAAAACCACTAAAAAACCCCAAAGCTTGTTAAGGGAGTAGATTACCTGTGTCTTTTTCTTGCAAACAAAGCTAAGACATGGTCCTCAAGGAATTTGGTATCTTCAGTTCTTAAGCCCATAATGGCTCTGCTTATCACAGAATCACAAATGGTTTAATCCTCTTTCAGAAAATGTAAAAAGCTTTTTTTTGATAAATGCGTCTTGGGTTGTAAGGTGGAATTATCTCGCACGTCGTTGCTCTATCCAGGCTGAGCACAGTCTGTCAGAATGATGGCTTTATTCATTTGGGGCAGCGGGAAGAAGGATCTCACTAAAACTGAGTTTTCTGGCTCTGAGTAGCAAAGCAGACCCAGTCAAGCAAGCTGTGTGTTCTGCTGCTAACAAATGCAATGATACAAATGTAATGATAAACTGAAACCAAACACAGTGACCCAGCAAGTGCAGAGCCTGAGTTTTGAAGTACCAAGTGATGATGGATGCAGTGGAAATTAATTGGGATGGAAGTTTCTCTGGCCTTCCTTCCTCTGTGAAAGGGATCTAGAATTTCCAGCAAGATTAAGCAGAAAGGCCAAGGACTTAAAATACATAAACCAGCACCTGCTCAGTACAGAAGTTTGTTCTGTCACAAGAGTGAATGATCTCTGCAAATGCAATGGTATGAGTAGTTAGGAGCAGTTCTGCCACATCAGAAGAATGAAATAATGTCTGAAGAACATATTGCTTTAACACAGAAGTATTAAAGTCTCACTTAAAATTTTAAAAATAAATTCTTCTGTATGGTTTGGCTTTTTTAGAGGTATGCTGTGGCAGTTTTTGGTCAAAGCTGAAGGGCACCACAACACAACCCTTTCACTGTTTTGCACCATACAAAGCACAATACAGCAAAAACTAAAGCTGTCAAAAAAGGGATCAGCAGGACACAGTAAGGCATAAATATCTGTACAATATTAGATTCTTTAAAAGGATAAAAAAAAGGTAAGATCTCATTCCTGTTTCCTTGTGACAACAAAAGGGAATGGCTGCTTTCCTAGAAACAACTTAATGACCAGTGTGACTCTTGGCTTGGGCAGGTGACCCAGCAGAAGAGTGTAGGAGTGTAGCCTTGCTTATCTTCGTCTAAAACCTTGTACGTAGCTCTGAAGGAGAATACTTTTGAATTAATTCTCTTAGTGACGTGGTTCTCAGTCATGTTACGCAAGCTCTGGTTCTTATGTGCTCGTGTTAAGTAATGTAATCCTCTGGTCCCTGTGTCTGTCCTTCACGTGGCCAGAAGTTATCATGCAATCAGTTCACCAGAGGCCCATGGGCAACTTTGATTTCTTCTGCTTGTAGCGGTCTGGGTTCTTTGCAATTTGCATAGTTGTTATCCACTCTGTATAGTTGGATTTTCTTCACTTGGCGTATCCTCATTTCCTCAAGAAAGTTCAAGGCTGCATCTTCCAGTGGTCCCTTTGTTTCTGTTGTATATTGTAGTTAGAGCCTGGTCTCTTGTCAGTGCAGACCTCCTTATCTATCTCTAATGATGAGGCCAACCCATAGTTGGCCCTCTCTGTCTAAAAGACATTTGACTAAAAGACAACCAGCTGCTGCCAGAAATGGGGTTTCTTAAAACTGTCTCACCCTGAGCTGGTGCCCAGTGCCAGCAGATAGGAGTGACTCGTTGGACTTGATGTATTCATGCACAACAGAGCTCTCCCCACCCAGTGCAGTCAGCAGCGCCTTCTTTGTCTTCCAGATGGAGATGCTCGTATTGATTTGCACGTGGAAAAGCCCTCTCCCCTGAACTGAGTATAGATGCAGATGTGTGTGCTGCAGAGGGTGTCTGAAGATAGGTGAGAGGTGAGCCAGGAGTGTCGAAATACCTGCCAGGGGAATTCTGCTTAGGGACCCTTAACTCACCCCTCTTCTTCAAGAGGCATTGAATGGACAGCAGATGCCTTGTCCTGGTGTTCCAAGTGCTCAAGGAATTGTTCTTTCCAAGTCATTTGTGAAAGTGACTTAACTTTGCTCGTGGATGAAGTATTATATGATGATTACTGTGGAAATAAAAAATACCACCCATCCTCCTGTTCTCGCTTACGTTCTTCCTTAGCTACATTGACTCTTCAAATAATTGGAATACGCTTTGAATCGTCATTCTGCACAACTGGCTTTCATTTCAAAGTGTATTTAGGACACAAAACTCTTTTTGACCATTACAGTGTACAAAAAACCCATCCCCATACCTGGTAATCCAGTTTCCAGTAGTGATTGCTAATGTTTTTTAATTAAGTGCACTTTCCTAAAGATGTGAAAGAAATGCGCTTTTATTACTCAAAGACAGATACTTGTTCAGTTGTACTCTAGCCTGTGTTTTGCATAAATTGGCTTCCTATGAGCAGCATCCTTTCCATTCCTGCACCCTTACCGTTGCTAAGCGGCTTTCTCAGTTGTTGGTCCATCTTCCCACTCCTCATTTTTATTAATATCCTACCTTTTATTAGACTCCTGTTTCCATTTATATAGTGCACCGTGATTCAGCACAGTTAATAGGTGATTTTTACTGAAAGACAGTAAAAAGGCTTTTGGAATAGATTTTAAAACATACTGTAGTAGGTTTGAAAATGAGATTTGTCATGTTTAATATCTTGAGACAATGTAGATTTATCCAGGCAGATTCCAAAAGATCAAGCTATTAGTGGAGAACTCACTGATACTTAAAGTTTTCACTGAACATGAAGTGGGCATTGTGGTAATGAAAATTATTGCTTTCCTGATGCTTCAGGGTTCAGGACTGCACAAGGTTGTGACTCATCTTTTTTTGCCTAAACCTGTTCCTTCTTCGAAAACACACAAAAAATCCAGAAAACAGCTGAACATACTCTGGTGGAACATGTTCTTATGAGGATCTCTCGAAAAAAAAAGTTCCTGTTATATCATATCTCATGTATCTCTCTCATATATACAAGCCATGTATCATATAATATATGTGCCATTAATGATAATTATGTTCCATATATATCACATATGCCATAAATGGTGTGTGTGTCACATATTGTATGTGCCATGTATCATTACATATGGTTTTTTAATGGATCATATTGTCATATCACTATAAAATGCCATCTGTGTATATGGATCCATGTCACAGGTGGCATGTCCCACGTTTCCTGTCACATGGATCACATCTATCAGATCCTTTTCAATCATTTTAGCGCAAACAACCGAGGGCAATTAAAGCAGAGCAGTCTAAAATGCCGTTTCCATTTCAGTGTGAAGTACAGTGGAAGAAGAAATTTTCAGAGCCAATTTTCTGTAATTCAGTTAAACCCAAAAATGTTTCAAAATCTTTGGAGTCAGTGTCTGATCCCAGGTGTTGCTTCCATGAGGTATTCTGGCTTTGTCCAATACAGAATTCTTCTGGGCTGACCAAAAGGACTAACACAGTGAGAACTTTGCAAAATCCAAAGGGTGAAAGTCAAGCTGCTGCACACAAATGGGGAATCTTTTTTTGTTAAGGCACTGTGAATATACCTGTCAGGTTTTAAAACCCCTCAGAAACACTTCCAAGGAAAAACAATGTTAATATCCGAGAATATTTCTTGTCACTTAAGATGAATGCCTGAAAATACTTTATCTGAAAATGCCACAGAAATCTTTCAAATAATGAAGAAAATCACTTGGTCTCCGAAAGTAAAACTTGTGGTATTTGAACACAAGTCATACTGCTTGTAATTAATGACAGAGTTATTTTCATCTTTAAAAAGCTTCCTCTTAGAAGAGTGAGACATCAAAAAGATCCAATTCCATTAAGAAAGTAGGATCTTTGATTTTTTTTCAGCCTGGCTCTCGCTCTGCAAAGCCTGAACAGAACAGATTGTGTTGATACTCAAGGACTGCAGTCCTGGGACAGAGCTGTGCTTGTGCAGGGGACCAGGGTGTGCCTGCAGTGCCTCGTCAACACTGCGGTGCTAATTAGCTAATAACAATAGCTCTGTTGCACTGATTAGCACACTTTAGACCAACTTGTGGGTTGGTTGTGAAGTGCTGAGCAACTGGGTAGATGTTTAGCCAGTGCACAGATGAGTAATAAAAGTACCACTCGAGGCTGTTGGGTGCTGTCTGCAGACTGGGCTTAAATATCTGGAAATTACCTGTATGCACGTGTTCAAATTGAATCATATGTGTAACAGTGAAGAAAATGTTCATGTTTGCACCAGCAGTTATTTTTTGTTGTAAAACTGGTGATTTCCCTGATGAAAAGCAGCTCTCTTTAATTATCAGATTACCTTTTCCCAGTAAGAAGGTTCTGAAGGATTTAAATACTAATTTTTTGAGTTATATTATGGGTAACTTTAGAGTGAATTAAGTTTCTCATAGCACTGAGTCAGTGGGAGAATAAACATGTTTATCTTTATGTGAATGAGCAATCTGAGCCATATGTTTGCATGATAGAACAATATGAATTATGCAGAATATAGAGTTTTTATTTTCAATAATAAATTTTATTTAAAGCACAAAAGCTTTAGTCTGGCTTTTAGTGGTAGAAATAGGTGACATTAATACATATGGTGCAGTATAAATACTTAATGCTCGTGATTATTGTTCTTCCTTTGGGCACAACAAACCTCTCTCCAGAATGTTTTTCATGCTCCAAATACAAAGGCAAATTGAAATACCATGCAACCGCTTTCCTGTCTGGAGAAAAGCTGGATAATCTACATGCTATTCCCTTGTTATGAGACCAAAATGGAAGTTTCCACTAAAGTTCCTGGTGGTTCTGGTGTTTGCTCCGTGTGAGCAGCCTCAGAGAGCCACGGACTGAACTCCGTTGGCTCTTGTTCCTTCCCGCCTGTAAGAAAAACAACAGAACAAAGGCTTTACCCGGGTTAGCTGGTACCACTGTCCAGCACCGCTGTGCTCTGAAACCCTGTGGATGTGCTTCTGTGGGCGTGTGATGGGAGATCTCCCTGTTTAGCAGCAATATTTGCAATACGTGCTGATCACTCTCTTCCCACAGAAAGTTTGAAGATGTCTGTTCGCTGCCTGAATTTGTAAATTAATTGTTGTAGTTGCAGATGCTTTGTTTGTCCTTGCCATAGACGTTCTCCTGAGCTGACTGTGTGATACATTTGGAATGAGACAGTTCAGTTGAAACAGCTTGTTTCTAGTTCATTGAGCTGTTACCCACACAGGCCTCCTCTTAAGAGCATCTCTTTGTCTCCTGTTCCAGGCAATCAGCAGCCGCTCAGAGACCTTCAAAAGTCGGTGTATTGCTGTGGAATGGGGTTGTGTGGTTCGTTTTACCTGGCTGGATGCCAGGCACCCACCAAAGCCTCTCTATCACTGCCTTTCTCGGCTGGACAGAGAGAAAAGGTAATGAAAGGCTCTGGAGTTCAGATGAGGGCAGGGAGAGATCCCTCCCCCGTCACTGCCATGGGAAAACCAGGCTCAACTTGGAGAAGTGGATTGAATTTTAACAACAAAGAACAGGATAATGAGAAGTAAAACAAATCTTAGAAACACCAGTCCCCCTCCTCTCCCTCCTTCCCAGGCTTAACTTTATTCCTGAATCTTTTCCTCCCCCCCTCCCAGCAGCACGGGCAGTTGGTAATGGGGGTTAAGGGCAGTTCATCACATCTCACCTCACTCTTCTCTGCACCCTATCACAGCTGGAAAAGGAAAAAACCCAAAGGTTTTATTCTCTAGTTCCATCAGCAAGCAACATCTGAGGGAAGCAGGGCTCCAGCACACAGTGGTTGCTCAGAAAAGCAAATAGAAATAATTGTCTTACTTGTCTTCATTCCTAGCCAGCTTTCCTTTCTGATGGCTTTGAGAAACAATGCCTTCTTGGATTTCTGTGTGGCTTGCTTCATCTCTTTGAAGATTCCAGGTATTTTCATGCTAGAGAAACAACCAGGCTGGCTCTTTCATGTGCAGCAGGGATTCTTAGCACACTGTGATGTTTCAGTTCTGGTTGCCACCTCTTGACTTCCACGAGGAAGGTTATCACTTCTCCACGTGAATCTCGCTCTCCTCTCCGAGCATATTTTACAGTTTTCAGTTGAAGACCCCCTGTATGACAAGGAGGGAGTTTGGAAGGCAGTCACGGTGCAGATCCCTGCTCAGGAACCTTACTGGGAAGGATGATGTGGAATTCGGTGCCCACAGTGTTGCAGTTTCAGGCTAAAGACCTGGTTAACTGAGAAATGTTTTCGTAAGTGTGACTTTCCTTAAATTCTTTTTGAATCAGCGCTGTGCTTCAAGGTGAGTTTTCTTCTTAGACTGAGAGAGAGAGATTTCTGTAATTTAGAGTGGCCTTCCCAATTACTGTTAATTATCTTGTAATACAAGGAAGATGATTAATTGCATGACTTGCTTTGGAAATTGATAGTTCAGAATGGCTTTCAGAAACTGCTATGCTTAGAGCTTACGAGGGTGGTGAAGTTGCAGGTTTGCCCTTTGGTTTGGCACTTTTCAATACACAACTGAGGTAAAGACAACAGTTGGGGGTAAAAAAAGATATAACCAAAAAACATCCTGCAGGATTTCTTAGTTAGAAATATATCAGGGTAAGACCAAGGTCTCCTTTAAATTGAATTTGTTATTCACTGGATGGTGTTTCTATTTGATAAGGTTTCTGACCTAGTGTTTTGTACCATCTCAATACGCTATTTTAACCCATGTGTAAATATCAGACTGATGTAAAATATTTCCTTACTTCTTCATATTAATTGGTGTTTCAATATTTCATTTTCCAAGTGCTTCTTTGAAATAAGGATTATGATCCAAGCCTGACTTCCTAATCAAAGGCTATTGAGTTTTGTCACAGGACAAGTGGTACAAGACTTGTTCCAAAGAGGAGGATACTGAGAAATGAAACTTTATTGGGAAGTGGGATGTGAAAGCAGTGATAGAGCAAGGGCAGATCAGCCCTTTTGTAAAGCAAGGATAAGAGAATGTTAAAGTGGTCCAGTAGCATTTACTGTTTATTTACAGCTGATCATTAGAAGTCATTGAACTAAAAGATATCCATTCTGATAAGAGATCTGGAGAAAAGCTGACATTTATATAAAAAGTGAAATAATTTATTGCTAGGATAATTACATAAAGATTTTTCATGAATTTTTTTCTTCAAAACGTTTTTAGCCTCGTTCGAGGAATATAAAGGAAATTTATCTCTAAGACAAACTTCTTCTCATGTCCACATAGCCAGCAGTCAGTTCTGCAGAAGGAACACCGGACTTGACCTACCACTGATAGGATCTTCCCACCTACTGGAGTTCAGCCCTCTGATAGTGCTGCCAGTCAGCAGAACCCTAGGATGAGAAACTAAAGTTCTAGCAGTTGTAAGGTGTAATTCTACCAGCAAAAAGAAACCAAAGCCCTGTTGCAGTTGCAGTGATTCGTCTGAAGCTTTGAGTCTCATGCCAGTGCAATAAGATGCTATTTTAGCCTTTGAAAACTGTGTAAAGCGTTTCTGGGGCAGATGACTTCCTTTGATTGGAAAGCTAACGATGCTGTTTCCTAAGCTTTCAGTATTGCGGCCAAGACAATCAAACTGCTGCATTGATGTTGGTGCAGAATGGATAAGATGCTAAATAAAATAAATTATGTCTTTGCATGAAAGACCTTGGTTTGGCTAAGCCTTCTTAGGAGTGCTGTGTTTATTTGCTTCGTTTTGCTGTAACTACAAATCCAGATTATGTTCTTAAAGTAGAACTTACAGGCAATGTATTCAAAAGTTTATTTGACTTGAAGTTACATTTCAGACCTACAGTAGCTCCAACAGCTCTGACTCTTCAAGAGCCCTCGGAAAAGCCTCCTTTACCCCTGCTATGGTTTCTGAAAAGGCCAATAATCCTAGATGGTGATTACATGGTGCAAATCACACCAAACCATGCTGCAGTCTGTGCCTGCCCTGTGAACTGATGCTGAAGTGCAGATACTAAAACATGAGGAGTCAGGGATGAGGAGTTTACCCAATAGATGGATTTGTTTGAAGAGAAAAAAGAGGACAACCAGGAGAATAGAGAGTGACGTATGACCCGTGCTGAAATGCCACAAACCAAAGCAATGTGTTTAATAGTAGAGAAGACAGTTGATTACCAAGGAAGCTGAGGGGTGGACTGCTGGCTTTGATTTTTAGTAAAATAATTATTTTGAATAAAACTCAAGAACAGGAAGGGTTTTTGAGATCTGATGATTTCTATTCACAGCATTTTTGCTGGAGGGACTAACTAATGCCTTAAGCAAGTGAAAGAGGTAGAAGATGGGAAGGAAAAGAATAAAGTTACACAGGAGGGGAGAAATCACATCTGCATCTGGCTACCAGTTCCTTACTTGGACAACTCCATTTCCCATTACACTGTCATTCAGTTTCTATCTAATTTGTGTGAGACAGAAATATTTCTATGATTTTGCCTCTTAAAGTAATAGCTGTCTTTGCCCCAGAGCTGGCCAGAGATATCTCTGTGAGTTGTCATTCCAGGTAAAATAAGGAAGGTGGATTTCAATCCTTCTGTCTCCGTATCAGGCCTCTTTATGTGGGGGAAGGGTGGAATCCTGGTTGGTGACCTGTAACTGAAGTGGGTTAATTTTAAATAAAAAAAGCCTCTCTGCTCTTCACAGACTCCATTAGATTCAGTTCAGTTACACTGAAGTTCTGAGGATTTCACAATTGAATGTATTTTGGATGTCGTTTACTGTGCCAAGACACAAAATTGATTGTCTGTGCTATGTGACTTCATCCATACTGATAAGTATATTATAAAGTGGGCATCAAAGGCCTTACGGTTGGTGAAAAGAAAATCACAGCAGATTGAGCATCTGTGGCAGCTGCCAGAAGGATTGTGTTTTTATTAGACAAGAGGCTAAGTGTTTTTACAATAGAAATAATGTTTTGGGAACAGACCTTGAAAATGCCTTGAGATTCCAGGATTAAAATAACACTCTGCTTATAAAATTTGCAAGCATATTGTGCCTTCCCTGCCTTAGATGCTGTAGTTCAGCTTTTTATTTTTTTT
>VZRN01004005.1:3114848-3135718 GCA_013397935.1 Dasyornis broadbenti | reverse complement strand
AATGTTTAATGATTTGGTATTATGACGAGTTTTCTGTGTTCCCCATTAAGGGAAGTACCTAAAACCATCTGTATTATATGGTAATAAAATTGCTATTTACCAAATGTAACTCATTTCATGTTGCTAAAATACCCCGAAGAATGGGTCATTAGGAGAATGTGAGAAGCTGTTTCCTGTATGGATAAGGGCTTTTTTACGTCGACTTTGATGAGGTAATGCACGTGATGTAGTAGTGTTGCAGAGAGGAAATGCGGTTGTTCAGCCAAAACTTCCAGAAACAAAGCACCTGATTTTTAAAATAATTCTTGTGATTTCAGACTCCGCATTCTTTATTTACCATTATGAAATTATGAGCTCTTCCTCACTGAGTGTGGAGATTAAATGTGATTTCTCCAAGATACCTAAGCTTGTTTTCTGCAAGGAGGATTTAAAGTGATGTTGATATCCCCTTATCCTTTCACCACAATCTTTCATTAAGTTGTGCATTTAATTATACAGAGGTATGATTAAATTTTAAGTCCCTTAGGTCAGAGAGTAGGTGCATCTCCAAGATACAGTGGCTGGTATCTGGCTCCCATCAGAAAGTCATAATCAACCTCTTGCCTGCCACTTTTCAGCTTTACTAGTCCAGAAGGTGTCACTGCACCTTACAGCGACTTGAAAGTTGACCGTTACTGCACTGGTGCAGCAGAATTCCCAAGCCATGCTCTCTTCTGTGCATAAACTTTGTGAAAATCTTCTAAACATTAAGTGACTTTGTATTCTCATGGGTAATGTTCTCTTTTCCTACCCTGATGGTTGTTCACACATCACTTTTGATCAGTGTTTCCTATTCAAAGCACTAGGCCTAGAAACTTGATACAGAGTCCTAAAATCTGTTGTATTCCTCCTGCTCTGAGCATCAGCTTCTTTTCTGTAAACTAGAAATAGTGCCACCTCTCCACTTGCCTTTTTTTTTTTTTTTCATTTGTTCAGGCTCCAGAATATCTGTGAGCAGGAACAGACTCATAATTGCAGTACTGCTTGCTGGTAAATAGCTTTGCTGTGTCACATATGTGATGAATGCTGTCCTTCCTTCCTTACACACCGATTATTTGGACTTGAGAGGTTCTGGTGATGGTGTTCTCTACGCTGGTCTCTGAGGAAAACGGGAAATGAATGCCACTTTCAGTGGAACCATTTTAGAAAGTTCTGGCAAGTCATTCTCTGTGTGTTACTGTAATTGTGCACCAGTAAATGGCCAGAGGTTCAGCTGGCCATCACTTTTAGGGATGTGGCTGTTGGGAGCCAGAGCTCGGTGTTGGCGAGGTTCAGAGGTGCTGCTGTCGTGCCTGGAACACCCTGGGTTAGGCTCTGTGTGAGGGATGGCACCTGCCCACTGAGCACATACAAATAAAAATTCACCAATTGTGGCTTCAATCCGGTTCATTCCGTTCTGCTCTGCTCCACTGGGCTCGGTGAGGAGAGGAGCGCTCGACGCCTGATCCTTGGGAGGCCAAGAATCAGAATTTCTGTGGAATTCTGTACAAGCCTTTTGATGCAGCTCCTCTCTCACCCACCTCTGTGCACGGCATAGAATCTGCAGGCACCCCAAGCGAGGCATAAAATGAGCAGTTTCTATGTCTTGTAAAATAAAGGATGTGAAACAAAAGTTTGGGGCACGTGGTGTCACCACCAGCGGCACAGCTTTTGTTTTACCTGGTTTTGCGGTTCCAAAAATGCACACTTAAAAAAAAAAAAAAAAAAAAAAGAAGAAGAAAAAGATGAATTGTTGAAAGCCACTTTTCTGTTGCTCTGCATGCTTTTTCTCCTTCTGCTTGGCAACCTCCACACCTGCTGTTCTCACTACTAAAAATTGTCCTTTCTTTTGTCCTGCAGGTATTTCTGCTTAAGAGGAGGGGACAAAGGATTCACTAGCATTTTTCTTGGTTCCTCTGCCATGTTATTTTCAAAATTAAGTTTTTGTTAACAACCCAGTGTTCTTGGGGTTCCAGACTTTAGGGGTTTTAATTAGAAGAGCTGTGAGCTAGGAGGGTTGCAGTAGTACAGCCACGTGCTGCCCTTAAAACCAGCTTTTCAATGCATTTGTTACGTGTGCAGCAGTGAAAAATGGCATTTTCTGCTGGAGTATGAGGCTGGTGTGTTCAGTCAGAATGAGCCAAAAGAGCAGGTGAAAGGAAGTTACTCCCACCTTCTAATGTGCGTTTTTTCTTTCCAACTTTTCTTGGTTAAGGCTCCCACACAGTTTCCTTTTTCCTTAGCTGGTGCAGTGACAGCTCCTTTTCCTGTTGGAGTCTGCTTTAGGAAAAAGCTTCATTTGTGATGTCACTGAGAAACGTTTCAGGATGGGAAACGTTTGAATATACCCCTGCAGATGTTTTAAGGGTGAAGGCAAATTCTTCTGGACTTGGACTTGGCTGATGCTTGCCCAACTTTCATCTTGGTTCTGTGATTTCTCAGTTTGCTCCAGTGGGTGTTTTTCAGCGTTGTCTTTAATGAGAGCGAGAGCAAGATTTGGTGTTTGCAGGAATCCAAAGAGTTATTTTCCTCCTAAGGGACTAGTTTCAGATTTCAAAAAATGAAGAAGTCTTGCCCTTTGCACATTGCGGTGTTTTCCTTCGGAAAGCTGGAATAATGCAGCCAAAATACGAGTAGTGCAGATCCATCCATGTCGGATAAGCTACACTTTGGGTTGGCATGGTAAAATGATCCTCATGTGGGGAAAGAAAACAAAAAGAGGTATTTTTGCTAGTTTAACCGCAATTGGCGGCTTTTTCCAGCACTGCTACATTATTTAGGGATTGTTCCCTTTCCTGACAGAGCCACCTGTGCCAGCAGTATTAGCTGGTTTTCCCGCTGCAGTGTGGCCTGGTTCTAAAACGTTCTAAATAAAATAGTGACATCTTTGAGCAGGAGCACAAGGTATCATTTCAATGCTTGATGGCCAGAAAGTCATTTTAGAGCCTTTCAGGCAGCACCAGTGCTGTAAGACAGGGCATGGCTTCAAGTAACCTCGCAAGGATTGATGTCTAGCAGGGCTAAAATACAACTTGATGCCTGTACAGGGACTTGAAATGTTTGATTAGATTGCAAAGGAATGGTGTAATAATTTGTGTTTCTAAAAGGAAACATCCTTTCTAAAGCTGGTGGAAAAGAGGAAGAAAGTGTTTATGAGGATTCTAATTTCCTTTGTGTTTGACATGATTCAATTAATGTTTTTGTGAGCTGAGTTCAATTTTTGTTTAACTTGCTCCTGATATTTTCTCACTTTTGTACAAAATAGTGTTTGGAAATGTCTACAGAGCCAGAGTGGCAGAAGGTTAGAATACAGATGTTGATAATTGATGTTCAAGAAAGTGAGAATGAAATAAAATTTAGACATCACAGACTTTGCACAGGAAAGTTTATTTTTCAGAAGAGACCATTTTGAAAGGAAAATGTGTCCAAAAAGTTCCCAGGGAGACTACAGGTAGTTTTTGGTTTCTGTATATGTACAGCTGACAGCATACTGGGGAAACCAAAAATATACTCACATTTTTCACTAGATAAATTGCTGATATATTACTTTTTTTCTCAAATGGGTATTAAAAATACACTAGCCAGGTTTACTGCCCTTTTTACGGGTACACACATTCTCAAGTTTTAGAGTTATACTGTAAAGCAGAGATGAGGGATCAGATTTGGGAGTTTTTTAAAACCTGGCTGTCATAAAATCTCTACCATCAAAACTAATTTAATTTCTCAGTAACCTCTTTAAAATTACTTGGACAAACTGTTTCACATGAACTAGTAGAAATTGTATTATTAATTTAAGACTTGGGAATATTTTAAATTAAAGCACATTTGCTCTGGTTCCATACTGAAAGTAGCTCAAAAAACACAAGCAGAAGTTTCCCTGGAGAAGAGCCTTGCATTTCTTAAAAACTGAAACTTGATTAACAGTAGAGATTTGTAATCACTTAAAAATGTATCTCATCCCTTTCTTAAGCTCTCTTAGAATTTTTTAACAAAACTGTATTTCCTTGTCATTTCTGCCTCATGGGAGACCGAGACCATTCATAATTTCAGAGAGAAAATTCACTTGTCTCAGATGACTTTGCTTCGTGCCTGGAGTAGTTTGATAGTCTCACCCTGCCAGAGTTGTGAATTCATGAAGGGAGCACTTGCTTGAGCTCGCCCAGATCGGAGGTGTCGTGTACAAAACCCCTCAGCTGACTCAGGAATCCAGGTGCACATCTGAACTGAGTTATTTCACTAAAAGTAAGGGTTGTGGATGACTACTGCAAACCTGTATCAGCTGCCTACGCTCAGGCTGATAAAGTACATGCGGATGAGAAGATACAAATATTTTAGTCTCAGTGGTTCAGAGCATTCGGTGAAGGTTGCAGTTGCTGGCTGCAGAATGAGTCTTGCTCATGACAAGTGAGAAAGTTGCCACTAACTTGGAGCTGAAGTTCGTTATCGGTGTCAGTAAATCATCACAGCTGCAGCTGTTGTTTTTTACAAAGCTGTGTTGTCTCCACAAAGTCATTTAGATTTTTCCCCGTAGTGAGGCCTGATGTACACAGTGAAGGGCCAGTTGTAGGACAGGACAACAATCGAAAAAATTCTGACCTTTATCAGCAATAAATCTAGGAAATTAAACATTTATTTTGCCAAATGCAAGTATGTAATGAACCTCTTACTTGCACTTCGGCTACCTTATGGTAATATCCTTAATATCTTCAGATATGCTGTGGAGACAGTTTGGAATTTGGCTGTCAATAAAGAGTTTGTGCTCTCTTGTAGAAGTTTCTCATTAGTTAAATTTTGTGCTTGTGAGGTCTGAACGCGCCACTGATCCTCTAAAATTAATTCTCTTGTAGCAAATGGGTCCTTTCGCTTCTGTATCAGATTCTACTGTGCATTGTGCTTAGGGTGGCAACTGCAAAGATCCATTTCCAGCTGGGATGCAGAGAATGTGTCTCTCAGGATGTGGTGCGGGACAGTTCCCAATGACTGACTGAAGGTGTTGATGACAAGGGGAAGGGGTAGAAGAGGCAGGAGGTGAATACGTGGCTTTGACAGCCGACACTGGTGGCACGTGCAGGTTTCTTGGCTGCTGTTAACAGCAGCTTGAAGTTCACAAGACGGCCTTCAGGCTGTACTTTATTTTTTTGGGATTCATGCATGTTGTCTCTTCATAACTGTTTGGAGAAATAATAAACACGGAGCTGTAAAATAAAACAAAGCAGTTCATATTTTCAGTTACAAAATTGACAAAATAAGGGGGAAGAATTTCATGGCCAAGGTAGTGTAATATAGATGTGCTCATCTTTAGCAGTACTAAAGCCGCGAGTGCTTTTTCTGCAGCTGGGTAGAGACTCACACATGCTCAACTTCCAGCATAAGTCTAGTAAGATCTTTTTAAGGAAGAAGCACTGAGTAATGTCAGTGCTCTATTATAATCCAAAAGGATTTCAGCCAGCAGCTCCTTTTCATAGGTTGTTTCAAGTAACACTACTGTCAACTGGAAACCAGTATCTGTTTTTCATAAGCATTTTCTTGAGGTCACTGTAGTGTGAAACCACATGTTTTCTTAATAATCAGGTTTTCTTTCATGCCAGTTATATTGCTTCCTTTGTAATAAGCCTGTAATTTCATTGTAATAGCATTCATGAGCACATACTGGATGCATTTTTAAGCCCTCTTTAATGTGAGAAGTGAACAGAGCCGGACTAGGAGTTAGGCTTGGATCACAGCCTGTTCTCTCCCCTCTAATTTTAAACAGCTTTCCCAGCCACTGTGAGGCTGTGGTCATGTTACTCATCCCCTTGCTGCTGCCACCGTGAACCAGCATTGTCTGTCCGGTGGCCCTGATGCATTTTTACCCATGGAGTTCTGCCTGTGCGTAGCTGTGCCTCTCTCGGTACGATAGGGATGTGCCTGTGTGTACTCTGAGTTCTGAGTAACTGAGAATTAGCAGAAGCTCCATGGCTCTCTGCACTTTTGTAATGCTGTGCTTTTATTTACCTTAGAAGAGCTGGCAGCCGTTGGGATGTTTGTTAGGACTCTCAGGGCACTGAGAAAATACAAGCAACTGAAAACAAAATGACACTGAAGTTACTTGCACAGCCTTGCCGTGAAGGATAGAGGCAGATAAAAGAGGGGGTATAGAAGGTGTAACAAGGATGTTTTTAAAGGAAAGATTACAAGAAGTGTAAGTGGCTGGCCTAAGAAATGGCTGAGTGAAAATTTGATAGCGTTTCTTGCACGTATTAATGAAAAGATTGATGCAAAGAGGTGTAACCAGTGTCTCTGTAGGTAAATCATTCTCCAGCTCTGCTGGGGATAGGAAGGGCTTAAAGCAAAGGAGCTGCAAGTTGGGCGCAGGGAAACCTTTCTCAGGTAGAGAAACTGTCTGGGGAACTGCCTGAGAAGGTCAGAAACCCAGTGGTGGTGGAAATCCTGCGAATTCTGCAAAGAATGGTTTAGCTGAACTTAATCCTATGACAGGAAGATGGATTAAATGATCTCCTGAATTGCCCTATTTTCTGTTGTTCCATGCAGAGAGCAAACTTGTGAGGCAGTGCTGATGTATTTAATAAACTCCCTTGCTAGCTCCTTTTGTTCTTCCTACTAACCAAAAAATGCAAAATGTGCATTGTTTTTCAGACATCTCTTCTGAACGTAACTTTTCCTTCAAAGTCAGGAGAAAATAATTTCTCCACCAAAATCTTACCTCATTAAGTGCTTGTTACTCTTGGCAGCTTTTCTTTGCAGTGATTCACTGATTCCCTTCAAGAAAAGACAGCTAGATAAAACTCTAAGGATAACCAAAGCAGTGTACGTAGGAGCAGAGTGAGAGCTAAAATGTCACGGAAAACTAGAATCCAGCATAATGATCTGACACCTTTCTGTGGTCTCTGCACCTAAAGTCCGTGGTTGAGGAGGGAGGTTAAAGGCAAACCAGTTCAGTTTCTGTAGTGCTGGTGAGATGAGAGGTTCAGGAAATCTGAAGTGCGGCCTCTTCAGCAGCAGAGACAAAAAGCCTTCGTGCCGTGTCTCACGTTAGTGCCTGTTCACCTTGAGCATCACATCCCAGCACCTTTGCTTGGAGTGCTCCTCTCTTTGCGTAGCTCATGGCTGCATCTTCTGCGAGGGAAAGCAGTGTTCTGAACAGAATCCTTATTCATGACAAGATAGCAAAAAACTTGACAAACATGGGTGGGGAGCGTTTCTTCTATTCCACAGTAGAGGTGTGTCATGGTTTAACCCGTGCCATGCAGCTGCTTGCTCAGTCGTAATAATATTAAAAAACATAACAAGAATAGCTGCAGAGGTACTTGTGATTGCCAGCTGAAGGGAGGAGGTGGTGTGAGGGTACGAATCTCAAAGGATGAGGAAAAGGATGGGCATTGCCTCCACGGTGGCCACAAATAAACTTAGAATAGTGTAATAAAAATGAAAACTGGTGCATGAGACCACCCTTCCAATGCTGATTTTCAGAACTAGAAGGAAGACCTAATCCCACAGCCTCCAGGCCCTCAAATTTTATTCAAAAAACAGAAGAAGAAACGACAACTGAATTTTCCTTTCCTCTGCCTTTTGGATGTACTTCTCTTGCTTTAAAATGCCATCAGTCTTTAATGACAAGAATAATAAATAATTTATCTGTCTAGATCACTGCTAATTACCATGTTTCTACCCTCTCTGTTCCATGGCCTGACATCAGGAAATACTTTGTCTGATTTAGGCTCTTCCTTGTAGCGTATCACCTGTTGTCCTGCACGTCTCTGCAGTGGCTGATTGGGCTCTGAGATGTCATCATGACACTGCATGAAATCCTGTGGCGTGAGCCAGACAGCAGCCTGTCAAAGATTCAGAATAGTCACTGAGCGAGCGGTTAGTTGTGTTTCTGACCTCCGGAAAACGGTCTTATTCTGTTTAATGATCACTGAAGAGATAACATTATGGCTTATTAATGAATGAAGTTATAAAATTGGAGCATTTCCCTGCTGTCACAAATATCTACACAGATGTACAATACGTATTCATTCACACAGATTTGGTCACTCTGCTGGCTTTTGATGTGCAGCTCTGGCTGTTCAAGTCCCTCACTCTGGTCCTCCCAGCTGACACTCAATAAAATACACGTATTGTACGATTTGGGTTTAAATGCTAATTTCATTGTTGCCACTTCTGTTGGATATAATTGAATAAATTTTCCCTCCCTGAAAAGCTTCTAGATTTCTACCTAGAGTGCCTTGAGAAATTACCAGTGAGGCTGTGCTCAGTTACTAACGGGATTGTACTTTCCAGACATTCATCTGGTTTCCAGACCGAGTTAGGCTTCCACAACTGAGAAGAAGTTTTTTTCCCATCGTTCTCGCTGCCTGCGCAAATTGCATGCTGCTAAAGTGAGATATTTTACAGGCGTCTACTAGATTATAACTGGCTTTAAGCTACTTTAGTCAGCAACCCTGAGAGAAGTAAAATTAACTTTGCCATAAGCCCACAACAATCACATTAATTATATTTCTCTCCTTAATGATTTATTAATTGGAATGTATATTAACCATGCCATTAATTTTGTCGAGATCCACATCACGGTCACAAGCTTGTGATTACCTGGATTATCTCATTTACTTCTAAACATAGTCTTACATTTCTTCAAGTCCTCTGAAAGTTACCATTGTTTCCCAACAAACTGAAAATATTATAAATATGTCCCCCAGCCAGCTCTGCTGAAATAACTAGATACAAATTACACAGAATTGCAAATATCAAATTACAAACCTTAGTATCAACTCATTAATGTCATCCTGAATTATTCTTGATGTGGAAATATTTAGTAGTCTCAGCTATACCAAACATCTTTGTCATCCCAGATACACAACAGGAGTGCTTATTGATCTCTTTTTAATTAGCTGTTATGAAGGCCAAGATTTCTCTTAGTAATGAATCACTACCAGAATTCCTGCAGCTTTGGTTTACTCAGGAAAATATCATATTCCTTTTATTCTTGTCAATATTGGCAATAGCTTGTTCTTTGTAGCTGTTTTTCCTGATTAAACTCCTACGTTCTCAACCTCTGGCTTATATTCATTATTATTCTTTTTTTTGAAAATAAAATTCCAACTTTAAGTCTGCTTAGTTTTCTAATCAATATGACATTCCTTCTGAAAAAAGGGAGGCAGCTTTTTCAAACAGTATTGATGAGAAATATTCTTTATTAGCTTTTATTGTTCATTGCATTTTTATTTTCTTCTTACAGCGTTGAGGTTTCTAATTGTTTTCCCCTTGAGGAACTGGGGGAAAAAAAGCTACAAATACAGGTTGAGGTGTTCATTGTGCTTGGAGGTAACAGTGTGAACTCGCAGGATGTCCTGTACAAAAGTGACACTGATTTTTAGCTTTGTGATCTGCTGGTTTTCACATGCTAAGACAGCTCTTGTGCCACACACAGCATTTTGTGTCAGTGAGAAATCTTTTGCCTCTCAACACTTTGTAGGTAGCGCTGCGCCTCCCCTCCAGTGCCCACGCCTGTTACTCAGAATTCCCTTACTCACGGTGTGTTAATTTTCACCTCCTCCCCCTTTTGTTGCACACAGGTGCAATTGTTTTGGGATTCTGATTCGATTCGGTAGGTTGTAGTAGACACCAGCTAGTAAACTACCAGGTATTTATAGGATACAGCGCTTATTCCATAAGCATTTGGCAAAATGTGTCTCTTGAGGCGTCAGGAGCAGCGTAATTTTTACAGCAATTGCCGTTTCCTTTTCTTTTTTCCCAAGCCTGCTCCACTGTAAGCACCTCAGAACAATTTTGGCAGCGCAGGAGTTGGGCTCACCACACCAGCTCGCTGCAGCAGCCCCTGGGCCATCCTGTCCATGAGTTTGGACTCGCCCTGTCTGGGAAACACCAAGCAGAGCCTTTGCAGGAGTTCTGCCGGTCCAACCCCATCCCTGCTCACTCCCTGTCCCAGGAAAACAAGGAATAACAATGCCATGAAAGGCTCCGATTCTAATGAAAATACGTTTTTTGAAATGTTTCCAACCATCTCAGTTGCTTGACCCACTTTCTGAGCGACTGCACCCTCTAATGGGGTAAAGCAGATTGACTTTCAAAGCAGCTAATTTAATTTTTCTGTTGTTTATTCCTTTCTAGCCCCTACACTTGTAATACAATAGCCTGTTCTTGTTACAGTAAAACAAGCACAGTTTGGCTGAATGTAGATTACAGGAGATGTATGAGTATTCAGTAAAGACTTTATATGATTCATCTCTGCTCTGGGTTAATGAAAAGTGTGTAAACAGCTGTATATATTCACGGTGAAATGAGAAAGGAATTTTAAACATAGAAAGGAGAATTTATTTCCCTTCCAAGTCCAGAAAAAAAGTATGATTTTTTTTTTTTCCTGCTGTGCATAGCCATCTCATTTTACCAAAGCTTTGTGGGGAAGTGAACATTTGAGCAATGAAAGGAGATGAAACAGACATTTCATCATGATGTTGCCTCTTGTCAAACAGGTAATTCTCTAATGGACCAATGAAAGCCAACGATGACAAGTTGTGGTCAACAGTCCTTGAATGTGCTGATGGTTCTGCTCTCGTTGCTCTTGTCAGCAGGTAACTTCTGTAATTTATCTCTTACTGATGTGTGCCACAGGGGAGAAAATAGTTGCAATGTAATACTGGCTTCCTACAAAACAAGCAAGACCAAGTGATTGTTAATTGAGTAATAAGTGAATCCTTGAATGGTTAGGGCTGGAAGGGACCTTCAAGATCACCTAGTTCCAGTATGAACAAAGCCTCTGTGTGTGTGAGGACTGGAAGCTGGGATTTGAAACGGAATTGAAAATTCAGTTTAAGAAGAAAGCTGACTGGAAAGTTGAAAGAGTAGCATTATTTCTTTTGATATGCTATTTTTTCAGCTCATCTAAAAGAAAAAAATAATTTCTATAGCACCCTACAACACATCCATTTTGCTAAATAACCATCCACTGGAAGCAGAGCAAGTCAGGTTCCACTTGTGTGTTTTTCTGTGTGCACACCAGAGAATGTAAAGCATCTGAAGGATGACATGAATCCATGTTATTTTCCTGAGTCTAAAGAATTAACTGGACCGGAGATGTTTCTCCTGATGCTTGCTAGCTCTGCGCTAGATGTTTGCTGTTAGCACACAGAAAGGGTTTGTGTGGAAATGTGCCGCTTGTTAGACTGAGAATTTGTTGAGTGCTCTGATTCTTAGCTGTATTTGTTCTTCAGAAGTCATTTATGACATTAGGGTTTTCTGTAACTGTGAGTGAATGGTTAAAAAAAAAAAAATTAAGAAGATTTTGAGTCCAGATAGATTTGTTCCTACAGGTTTTTGGCTAGCAGTTCAATATCTTTTATCCTCCATTCTTGAAGCAGTTTTTAATACAAAAAGACTTTTTTTTTTCTATCACAGCTCCTCATTTCCTTGTAGTACATCACATCCCCAACCACCATAGTTAAAACTTTACCAGGCATCACATTTCTTAAAGTATCCTTGCACTCCAGTCAAAATTGTGACTACTCAGTCTGTGTCTTTAATATTCATATAATATTAATATTCATATCCTCTCCAGTTAGCTGGAGCATGTGTTTTATTGCGCACGGTCTCGCTGTTTGTTTGCAATGTTCAGGTTGGTTCTTGCTGGTGCTGGTTCGTTATTTAGCTCTGACACAGCCCTTGTGCTGACAATGTTACATCACAATCCATTAGACTGCTCCTCTGCTCACGTTAAAGCCTTCTTGTCCTTTGGAGCCCTTCCTGCTGCATCCCTAATTATGGAGCTGCCCTCCTCCTCCTCTGGACTGGGATCAGGCGCAGGGGCTGGAGATGCTTCTTTGTTGTCTTCTAGGCTAAAGAAATCTCAAAAATCCGCTTCCCTGGTGTAGGAATGAAGGCAATTATCAAGAAGACTTCAATGAAGTGATCAAACAGGGATCAAACATCACAAGACTTTCCCAGCTGCTCCAGTCTCTTCTGTGGATTTTTGTAAAGTCTTCATACCTTTGCCAACCTTTATAGGGGACTCCTGCCAGAACTTTCCTTAGCTCCCACTCCTTTAACCCATTTCCTCAAGATGACATAAATGTTTTAATGGAATGGGACCCTGTGATGGCACTGTGTATGCAGACAGATGTATCCAGCCACTGGTGTGTTCCTCAAGCCCTTATTCCCTCAAACCCACACGTCAAGCCAGCGTTCTGATTTTTTTTTTCCTCTCTTAGAAGTACTGCCTCTGAAGTGCAGTGTTTTTATTTGAAACCAATTACACATAGCCTTTACGTCTTACATCATTTATCTGGTATCCTGGATAACAGTTGGCTCTGTAAATGGGTGTCTTACTGTTCTGTTGCTCCTTGGCTATTGGTATTTTATTTTCTGACCTCCACTATTAGCATGTAGAGTCCAGGCTTAATTGGAAATCATCACAAGCCTTTCAAGCCAGCAGAACTCTGCTCCTTGTGGAATTTTGCCACTGACATCTGCAGGAATGGGTTTAGGTCATTGGTAGCTCACACACATTTTACGGGAGGAAATTTATTATTATTTTTCAGCCAGCCAATGTTATTTTTTTTTGTCCAAGACAGACCAGCTTCCATAAAAGAAAGCTCCTGGCTTTATGCAATGAATGATGGGGGGAATAAAAAAAGGATGCTGCTCTCACTGGAATGATATGAACATCATTTTAAACCTGAGCTGAAATGAAAATCTACTTGCAAGGCTCCCTTTGAGTGCCCTAGATTTACAGGCATCCATCTGTAAGATCTTGCTCTATTTCCAATTGGGTCTTTGTATGCTAAGATTCACAGTCTTAGTAATAAATTCCTGGACTGATAAAACTGAAACTTCAGCTACTTTATCCCAGTGCTAGCGAGATCACAGTGACATTTTAGGGGTTGTGAAGACTCCCAAGTTGCACTGGGCACACAAGGAATGCGTAATAAAGGGAGGAGCACCGTGCACCCCCGCTGCAAGAATGACTTTCTGACCGCTGACTCTTAGACTGGCTGTGCAAATGTTGATGCTTATTCATTTAAAGGATTGAAACACATTTATAAAATCAGTGATGACTGCAAGGCTTAGATTAACAAGCAAAACTCTCAGATTGTTTGCAGGTTACAGCATTTTTTCTTTGAAGTAGGAAGTGAACATCCGGATAGCAAGGTAACTATGTGGTAAAATGCATATATATGAATTTTTCTGTGGTTCCATATGGAAAGCTTATAAACACCAGCCATTCTGAAAGTCTCAAGGCTTTAAAAATTTAGTATCTAAATTAAAAATGTACATTAGGCAGATCTCTAACTGTGACCAGATAGGAAAGTAGCAGTTTAATGTCTGCTGGCTGTGTAGTTTTTGAGGTAAAGTAGGTAAATCTTGTGATGATGAAGCATGACAGACTGTTCTCTTGAAATCAGTTGGAACAGAGAGAGGGGCGTCTGTATCAACTGTTCAATAACAGTTTTCAGAAACAGGATGAGAGTTTGCGCTTGCAGCTCCGCTTCAGACACAGCTGCATCTTTGCAACAGCCAACTTAAGACTTTTACAGGTACAATTCTTTTATCTGAAGTATTTCTATAGAAATGAGGTTCTTTAAACCTGGGAATTTGAGCAAAGTTATTTTCAGAAAAAAAATACTTGAAAGAAAATAAATCCCGCTTTGTTTACTGGCTCACTGATTCACAGAGAAGCAAAGACAGCAATTTAAATGACACAGATTACAATAAATTGATGAAATGTTTTCGCTGTGTGCTAGCTCTGGCTGGGATGGGGTAAAAGCTGTCTTTTAGGGCTGGTGACCAAAGCAGCCGCTGACCCAGACTGGCCAAGGTGGTTCCATACCATCAGAGGGAGGCTCAGGAGTAAAACTGGGGTGGGAGTTTATCCAAAAATTGCTCAGGAGCTGGCTGGACATCAGTCTGCTGCTAGTGAGTGATTGCTCTAGCATCCCTCGTGCTTTGGTTTTGGTTGTTGATGGTGCTGTGGGTTTTCTCCTTGCTCATTCGTTCCACAGTGTTCATCTCAACCCATGAATTTTCTCTTTGCCCTTCTGATTCTCTGGCCCGTCCCTCTGGGAGGGGGAGTGAGCAAGCAGCTGTGTGGTGCCCACCAAGGGTAACCCACCCCTCAGTGACCTCAGAATGTGATTCAGTCCTCACATCGTGCATTTATTCAATCACTGGCACATTTTGCTATTTAAGGAGAAAAGTACTTGTT
The DNA here is from genome assembly GCA_013397935.1 of Dasyornis broadbenti. Classification (NCBI taxonomy): domain Eukaryota; kingdom Metazoa; phylum Chordata; class Aves; order Passeriformes; family Dasyornithidae; genus Dasyornis; species Dasyornis broadbenti. The sequence goes on along the minus strand of VZRN01004005.1, from coordinate 3,121,482 downwards.
CAAACAAACACATCTCTCCATGCAGTTACGTGCTTTGTGGATTTTGTGACAGAATTTGAACATGCAGATTTGTTACAAAAGTTACAGAGGGTGTTGAAAACCTAATTCTAAAGAAAGACAATTTCTTTACTGAGGGTAGCATCCCCACATTGGGAACACATGGATTTCCCAGGCAGGGCAAGAACAGGAAGGCAATTAGTGTTCTCAATATCTCTGTTCCTTTAGAAATGGCTTTCTTCCAGCACTTTCCATTCCTGACTGAATTAATCTACAAAATTATTTCTTCTTTTGTGAAAGCAATGATGACAGGTATGTGTGTGCGTACATCAGTGTTCAGAGTGGGCTTTCTTGACTCGGAGGGCACTACAAGTTACCTTGTTTTCACTTTAGCACTCTGGTTTTTGTTCTAGATTCCGTCTCTACACACAAATAAAGAACTGATCTCCACTGTCACAATCCTTAAAATTTCTCTTGAAATTGAAATACTCTGTCAGTCCAGAGTGAATATCATTGATTGATTGGTGTAACCTTACGAGCTGCAGCTGCCCACGGCATTGCTGAGCCTCTGCTCTCCAGTCAGGGCAAAACCACTTCACTGCTGAGAGGATTCAGACATTCTGCATTTCACTTTCCTCAGAGCCTAAGCCCTTTGGGGTGTCTGTGGGGTACAGGCGCTCTTAAATGATGCTGTAAGGCCTGCCAGAGCACAAACCATGTGTGTGGAACCACATACTGTCTCCTAAAAGACTTTCAGGAAGCTGGGTATGGTTGCTTATGACCATTTTGGAAGGGGTCTCTATCCTGCCCCTGTGCACAATTGAAAAGCTCAGGGAAATTAAGATGATAAAAGGATATGTATGGACATCTTCCTTTTTGCTGCGGTAAAAGTGAATGTGAAATCAGTGTGACACATTACTGTAAAAAACACAATGGTCTCAGATCTGTAATAAACACTTTACATGAGAACTTGTTAAAGAAGAAATGTAAGAACGCGCAGGAACACCTGTATTTTATTAGTTCTGTCTATTTGCAAATTCAGAGTTGTTCAGGTTTGTTATGTTGTTTGTAATTACTCTTTCTGATGGAATATTCCATATCAAAGATTGACCTTTACAGAAGAGAAGACATCAGGAACAGTGAACCAAGTGCCATCAAACTTTTATTGCAGTTTCAACACAGACTTTCTGGTTTTATTAAGCCGTCCCAGGAGAATCGAACATGAACACTGCGGTGTGTTATGGATATCCCTATATTTAGAACAACAGTATGAAAACACTTCCTTAAATATTTTTGTGCCTCTTAACGTGGAGGACATTTCTTCCCTTCCCTTAAAACAAACAATGGTAATCAGAAACACAGAAACAACGAAATTCAAAACACAAGAGTCTGAACATTGTTGCCTTTAAGTACAAATGTCACAACGTTGAAAGTTCTGCTACATGAATGTTTTCCAGAAATCAAACAACAATTGTTTAACCTTGCCAGTGAGAAATGACAGTTGCTAACATGCAGATAACAGAAGTGACTCACGAAGCCAATGTTGTTTTTGTTTTGCAGTGCTGTCCGCGCATTTTCGGGTCTGCGAGCCATACACGGACTACAAAGGTCGCTACCACTTTGGTTTTCACTGCCCCCGTCTTTCTGACAATAAATCTTACATCTTTTGCTGTCACCATAACAACACAGTGTTTAAATATTGCTGCAATGAGACAGAATTTCAGACTGTTATGCAGATGAACTTAACAGGGAATGCAGATGGATATATGCATAAGTAAGTAAATGAGTTTTAAAGTACTCTTCACCAAACTGTTCCTGGTCTAATAACGTAGTCTGGGGTGCACTTAATGATGGAAGCAATTAGAATAATTGCATATACAGAAACACATTACTAAAAGGTTTTTGCTGTTGCAGAACTCCTAAAAGAAAGAATATTTCAGCTTTGCTTTCTTTGCTTTGACGTGGGCTGTAAACGTTGCAGGGAGAGTAAAAGTTGCATGTAAGTGTGACAAATAAAAGGTTACATATAAAAGTTAGAAAAGTCTCTTCCCTGACCCTAATTTGATCCAAACTATGTTTAAATGTGCATCAGTAAAAATAAACTCCAAAGCTGTTCGTAGGTGAGAGAGGGAGTGAGTTGACATTTTCCACATCAACCCAAACGCACTATTTGGAATCCTTGATATTTTGGATCTCTTGTAACAAATCCCTGTTCTTGGGGAACAGAATGTATTTTCTTCTATACCAGCATTGTGTGGTCTCCTTGCCTGTTCCCTGGGATATTTCCCTGCTCTGCTCAGGGCTGTCCCCTGAGATAAATGTCAGTCAGTTTTGGGTTTTTTTAATAAAGAACTGTGAAGTACCAAGTAGATCTTTGTTACTGATTACCTATTTAGAGGGGCAGAATCTTTACGTGCGATCAGCTTCCTATTTAGTGTTTGTCATTCTGGCCACACTAATCTGCTGTGATTTCTCATGGTATAATCCCCAAGGTCAAATTCGGATCAGTCTGCTTTCCCTGCCATTTTATTCTGGCATTCACCTCCTCCAGGACAAGGAAGGGGCAGATTAAAGACAAGGGGAATCACAGAGTGCGGATTTCTGTTTACAGCTGGCATTTTGGTGTTTCCTGTGGTGCCAGGGTCAGCTGGGGTGTGGTGTTCATTGCCTTGGCAGCAGGTGCAGGGCTGTCGGGAGAGGATGGTGCTGCAGTAGGGTGCTGGCTGGTCCAGCTCGCTGTGTGCAGCTGTGCCCAGCTCCTGGAGCCAGCAAAGCATTGCCTTCCCCAGCAACCACGCCTCACACGGACCTGCCCAGGGAAATCTGAGCCTTGCTCAGGTGTAGAGATTGCGTTCTCTAAATGTGCAGGTGTCAAAGTGTCGGTCACCTACCAAGGCAGACAAAAATAGACTCTGCCCATACAAAATAGCTTTCAAACAATGGAAATCTACACCAGCTTGTTACTTCATGTGCAGGCATGTCCTTCAGGTGAAATTTCCTTGTGGTGCATCTGGGAACATGATGGGAGCAGAACTCACGGATCGCACAGAACACTGGGAAGATACTTCAATACCAAGCCCATTAAAGACCACCCACTTTTCCCACCCTTGGTGCAGTCCAGGCAAATCCAGCGCCTGCTGGCACCTGCACCTGGGGCTGCCCAGCTTTGGCAGCATGAACAGCTCCAGGCAGCCGGGTGGAGTCCACAGCAATGTGCCCCAGTGTTCCCGCAGTGCGCGCTCCAAAAACCTGGGACGTGCTGCCCCTTTGTGTGCTGGGCTGACCCTGCTCCCCCAGCACCCCTGGGTGTCATTCTGGATGGAGAGAGGTCCTCACAGGACTCTCAGAACAGAAGGGCTCCAGAAGTAAATCCAGGGCTCTGCATATCACAGGGCTGTCGTGTATGTGAGCAGTTCCTCAGTGGGAAAAACGGGAGTTTGGTATTCTATGGACTACAGCATAAAAATATTTGGAGCAAAAGGTATTATATTAGTTTTCATTTAGATTTTTTTTTTTAAGTCACCTTGTTCAGTTGTGTACCTCTGTCGTTTTTGTTGGTAAGATTTATGCAGGCTATTGCCCATTTGGTCCAGGATTTCCTGGGGACGTCAGCTGTGTGTGAGCTTTTGCAGAGGTGTGTGCCATCAAACTAAACACAATCAAAAGGCCCTGGCGCTGTAGCTTAGAGAAGTGCAAGAATGGAACTGGTATGGCCTTGTTGCTCAAACATCCCTTCTGATAAATCTGTCAGGAAAATAAGGAGATGCTGCTTCCTACGTAAAACTCCAGTGATGCAGTGAGACAGACAGGAGAGAGATCTCCTCACCCTGAGCTCTGTGACATTGGTAGAAAACTTCCTGGTATTTTTAGAAGGAGCAGAAAGAAGTGAACCCTATGTGCCTACATTAAAAACATTGCAAAAAGCTTCTTACTTAATACTCTGACTTTATTTAACACGCACGATAATTTGGATTCTGATACATCCAGGGCTCAATTTACACTGACAAAGTCAGCTCTTTGTTTAGATCTAATTTCACACACCACTGAAAAAAATTCTGATGAAACCAATTGTACTGTGGCTGGGGAAAATAATTTAAGATACGGGAATAGCAATGAACTAGAAAAAAAAGGATTATAGTTTTCAGGGAAGAGTGATCTAATATTATTGCTTGGTTTATTTCAATATTATTATTTGGTTTATTTTTCCCCTTAGCCATTCTTGTGATCACCAAAACAAATTTCTTGTTTTATAATACAGTTGAGGGGAAAAGTTAATGAAGTGGCTTGTGACTTTTTCGTTATGGCACAGCTGAAAAGGCACATTTGTCTTCCACAGTCTACAATCCAACGATAGCCACGTTAATTTACTCTTTTGCATTACTATAACAATATTTATTTGTTTTTATAAGAGAAAAATATGGGAAGATTGTATCTTTGCAATCATGCAGATGATCAGGCTGTAATATTTTTGAACGTGAGTAATGCATTTATTATTGAATATAGAAATACAAATGATGTCTGACAGACAGAAGAAGTTCTGTTATGCAAAGCATTTTCCCTTAGAACCATCTAAGAAATGGTTTAGCCGTTCTTAAAATTGGTGTTCACTTGAATCAGTTTTATCTAGTTTTCACACTCAGATTTTCTCTTGTGCATGTTTTGGTGGATTGTCAGTAGTACTGCTATGATAGGGGTCCTTAATCTGATCCCGGAGCAATGTTCTGGCAGTCTGTAGCATATCCATGTTTTTCCTTAGCTGTTAGCCCAGTTTTTCAGAGTTGAATGGCTTTTGCACACCTCATTGCAACGTTGGCACCCAGAGCGATGTGAGACTAGAACAGCAGCATCTTTCTCCAGGTACTGAATGTCCCCTGCAGAAATGACATTTGCTTAAATAGCACTCAGAAAGTCGTGTTTACAAGAAAGGGGGAAAAAAAAAAAAGACAATCCCACTACCAACTGTTGCAAAAATATGTAATTTGGCAGGGAAGAACTCTTAGGTGCGACAGTAACAGATGCCTCAGGAAAGCTCAGGTTTGGACAAAGGTCTGGAGATAATTATAAAAATAAAATAGGGGGGAAAAATCTCATTTAAAGTGTACGTGCAAAAGCTGCACTGATTTCCTCAGTGGTGGAAGTACCAAGGCATTTTCCAGGATGTAACCTTGCGTTTCCTAGGGGCAGCACTTACTGTTACTACTCCAAGTGTCACCCCTTTAATGAGAATAGGGGAAGAGAGCGTTTCGGTGACCATCTGCCCGCATTTAAACTCTGCAGCTGTGGAATTCAGCCCACAGTTGTTTTGATTTGTTGTTTCTTCAAACCTGAATTCCCAAATGAGTTATTTTTTGTTCATGTGCTGCACATAAAACCCAAGAAAGTCTACTAAAAAGATAAAGACTGGTGATAAGCAGATTGTCATTTATCTCAAAAAGTGAATGAATTAGATGGATGCAACTTGATCCACGCTGTGATGGAACAAACCCCTGTAATTTGAATCTCGGCAAAATTTGGAATCTGTTCACACCTTATTTTTAATAAAAATGAAACTTCTGCTCAAAAGAACAGGAAAACCCGATTGCAAGAATAAACTTTAGCAATTGAATCATTCAGGTCAATGTAACGAGAGCGAATCCTAGAAGTTCTTGGATTCCAAGTTCTCTTCTGTGTTTCTGGCCTTACTGTTATTCTGTGTAAATAACTGTGTAAATAATGGTTTCCTAATGAGGACATCTTCTTGATTTGCAGGGCAGTTTTAAATTTTTACTAAAATCAGTAGCCATCAGAAAAATTAACGTTTTCTGCCATCTTAATAGTTTGAGAAACAGAAAACATCAAAGTATGGAATATCCTTCTGTGCACGAAATGTGCTACTTACTATTTTTGCTTGTGATTTTTTACAAGGCCCTTTTGATAGTGCTGTTGTTCCATTGTCCATTAATTAAAATAAAGCAGCCTTTCATTTTTGTACTTGTGAGAAACAGATGTTTATTTAGGAGGAGCAGACGAATAACTTACAAATGGCATGATAAAAAAAAAACCCCGTTGCTTTAAATTGGAACACTCAAAATAGCGCTAATTTTCGCTAATCAGAATTTTGGTGGATGAAATTAAATACCTAAAACACAAACAAATTCTTTTGAGTTAACTATAAGAAATGTTTCTGCCTCTCACATTGCTGCCAAAACAAATAATAGCGCGTTTTCCAGTGTTTGCATTCTTAGTGTGGGTCAGATACAGCTCACCTGTAAGCAAAGTGGATCCTGTTGGCATCAGTGATGAGGAAGAATGGGATTTGTTCGAGTGCATTTCTTCCCGACCTTCCCAGCCTTCGCTTCCCTTTTATTTCTGTTAACAGAAGAGTTTACCCCAGTAGGAATAAATCCACTGGAAATCAAGAGTAGCACTGCTGAGAAGCCTGGATTAACCAGATCCTGTTCTACTTTGAAGTGCCTGAACTGCAGATTGTAGTGCATTACTGAGGTCTGCTCTCTGTTGTGTGAAGTTAGGCTTGCATGTGTAAGTCTTTAGTAGAGGCAAAGACTCTGGAGTTAAGGGTTTCCAGAAGGGTTACATTTTGCCTACTTCCAATCCTCCTGGAAATCTACTGATTTATTTCTTTTATTCGTCTTTCTCT
>VZRN01004005.1:3067501-3114830 GCA_013397935.1 Dasyornis broadbenti | reverse complement strand
TTTTTTTTTTTTTAATTCTAGGTGTCCTAAACTTTTACAGAAAGGGAGCCATTAATAGCTTGGGCCTTCCTCTTGTTGCTCAGTTATTTGCTATGGAACCTCATTTAATCTAAGGGCATTACAGCTGTGCACTGGAAAAATCATTCCCTGAAGGGAAGAATCAGTCTCTTGAAGTGCTGACAGGCAGCAAGGCAGAAAGTAAAACTGATTTCTTGTTTCATGTCCTGATTTTTTTTAAGTATAAAATGAAAGAGTCATACAATAGTTTAAATAGAAATGAAAGTTCAAAGCAGAGACTTGAAATCTTTTGATCCAGAAAGGCTGGGGGACATGTTTTTAAAATATCAAAATATCCTTCTGGCTTGCATATATAATATGTCTTCTCATCCTTTTTCTCTTCTTGCCGCACTTCCATTTTGATCAGTGTTCTGATAAAATATGATTCCCTCCAAGTTTCTCTGTCTGCGAAAGGAGAGCATGGTTGAGTGTGTGTTCAGTTTTGATTTCAGCTCCATGTAGATGTGGGTTGCCCAGCTATAGCTTGGATACAATTTTTTCCTAAGGCCGCCTTCCTAATGACATTTTTTAATGACATCCCTTCAGCTTCCTCTTGGTTTTACAGTGTCCAGTGCATGTCCTTCCACATTAGCTCATCGGTCTAGATGAGTCTTGTTTTGCTTCCTGCCTAGCAATCTCATTTTTATACATTTCTTCCCTGCTCAGTTCTGACCTCCTCCTCCCCACTCACAGTTTCCAATCCAAACTGCATTTACACCTGACAGTCATTTTTCTTTTAATAATACTTCATCTCCACCAGAGCATTATCACTTCTTCCCCTTTTTGATCTCCAAATTTTTGACCCCTTACACCTTTTCCTCCTGTTTTCCCCCCCTTTCTTTTAATATCTTTAGTCACCTGTCATAGCTTTACAGCTCTCTGCACCATATAATTTTCATGGCCTTTCTCTGTATATACACATTATAACTGCACCAACATACACATTTCAATGCAGTACGTACTTCCCTTCCTGTGAAATGTGTTGTTTAACATGATTTTGTCAATAGTCTTCCTTCCTAAATTTATTACCACCATATTAAGGGGTCTTTAGCCAGTCTGGAAAGCCTGTACTTCTCCTGGTATATCTTCTTTATCTAGCAGTGATCAATTATCCAGTTCAGAGGAAAGTCAAGCTCATTAATCGCTGTGTAAGAGAAATTTTGCTTCAGCCGTCTGTATATTCTATCTACGTAATTAATGAAACAAACGACCTTGATGAACTAACACAGTGACCACCACTGAGAGGTGACTTTTCCTGTTGTCCCTTTTTTTCCTTTCACAGCAACTACAGCGCCCTGTTAGGAGTGTGGATCTATGGCTTTTTTGTGGTGATCTTACTGATCCTGGACCTTTTATATTACTCCTCAATGAACTACGATATTTGCAAATTTTACCTGGCCCGCTGGGGAATCCAGGGAAAGTGGATGACACAGGGACAGAGCCGATGGATTAACCCTGCTCAGGACCCACGACAGACACAGCCTCAGCCAGAGACACAGCCTCAAACTCAGCCCCAGCCTCAAACATCACAGACAGTACACACTTTAAAAGGAGATGCTTTAAGCCCACCCCTGGTGTCTTTTCAGAGTACATCTGCCTGGTAAGTCAGCTAAGCCATATTGCTGTCTATTCTTTTGCTGTTTTGGAGTGGGAACAGTCACCTATATTTAGAAATGCCTGTGAATTCAGGCTGAACTGCACCATTTCCAGCACATAATTCTTTGTATCGTGACCTGTCTTAAAGAATTGCTGCCTAGGAGTAATGTCTTGCTCTGGAATATCTGCAGTTGTCTTTTAATCCTTTTCTCAGAGAAATAGGTGCTGCCATCTTTCAGTGCTAAACAGTTTTACCACTCTGTCATACCAATAAACTACAAATCTCCATCAACCATTATAGAAGTAGTTTTAATCTGATCTCAAAGACTGTGTGTATCTGCTGCTCTGGTTTTAAAAGCCTGTATAAATAGCGACGTTGAAATAGCTTCAACGTGAGATGTCACAAATCCGCTCTATTTGTGGCACGAGAGACACAGAAACAACGTAAAAACCAGGTTAGTTTTTTATATGCAAAGCCAAAAAAGCTTTGCTTGATCTCATTTGGCAGAGTGACACAAGTAGGCTACTGTAAGGTTAAATGCTGTGAAACCAATACAAAACCTCCAAAAAAAAAAAAAACATCCCTGACCCAAAGGGAGACAGATCTGTTGGAGCAAGCAGAACTTGCAGTATAAATAGAAGACATTAAACACAGGGAGCCATGGGACAAAATGACATTGAATTATTTTGGACTGCTTTTGCCAAAGAAAACAAAAGCAAAGGGAGAGAGCTGAATAAAACATTTCTCTGAAAAAGGTGTCAAGAAAGGCGGGGACCTTCTTCTTGGCAAGAAAGCATTAGGATCTGGAAGGATGCAGAGAGAATACCGAGTCACCAGCGTATTTTAGAAGAGTTCCAGAAGGCTGAGTGTTGAGTTTTGGCAAAATAAAGTGATCTAAGAATGTGTTGGGTGAAAAAGATGACAGCAGTTCCTGGAGCTGTAAAACACAAAAAGCCTCAGCCCTGAGCTTGGTCAGAAACTTCTGGGTATCGCTGTGTTGCAGGTGGGATGGTAACAGTGATAGTCCTTTGATTTTCGTCATTTGCCCCTTAATTTTAAGTGTAAATCTGGAGCAAATAGAGTTGAAGATTTGTTGCGGTAGAGAAAGAAGGGATGATGAATTCAGTGAAAGAGGAAGTTGCTTGGCATTGGAGCCATTACTGGATGTATCCAGTGCAGATCAGACTTAAGGACCATTCCAGCAGCTCTTGTTCAAACAGAAGGGTCTGATGCTTCTACTTAAGAGAGAGAATTGCTTGTGCTTAGTTGTAATCATTCTTCTTTTCACTTCCTCTTTCCTTTTTCTTTCCTCTAATTCTTTCAGCTCTCTTGCACGTTGATTTCCAGGTCTCCAGTTAAAATTGCCATGGAGGTTAAGAACCGCATTTGTAGGACAATAATTGTATCCTGGTTTAATGTGTGTGTGTACATGTGCAAAAATGGCTGCATCTGTAAATTTATCTGCGATCAGTCTGCCATACCAGCATAAATTGAAATCGTTCCATAGTTCTTGCAGGACTGATGCCTAGTCACTTCTCATGACTGACTCCGCTTGTTCTGTCTCTTTGCTTTTCTCCAAGCGTTGAGCGGGCAGTGTATGTTAGGATCAGGTGAGCACATCCCATATGCTCCTTCTCCTGTGTTGGCAGGAGATGAGCATTGATGAGGCACTCCAGTAACACTCACTTCTTCCCCAGTGAGCTGTTTGTGTGCTCAGTTCCCATAAAATTGTTCCTTTTTTCCCCCGTTGCCCTTTCATTGCTCAGTATAAGACATAAGTAGATGCTTCCCTATCAAAGCCCTATTTGTCCCTTGTATTTCAGCATTTAAAACACTACGAGAGGTTGTCGTATTTTCATTCTTGTAACCTGCAACTTTTGGAACTCAGAGCCCGTGAAACCATAGATGATTCAGTCTGAGCTGGATACATACAAATTAGCAATAGGCACTGGTGATTACAGGCAAGATGTTTAGCATGCAAAAGAGGATTTTGAGTAAACAGCTCCCTCAGAAAATGACAGATTTGTGTACTACAGCAATTTCTAAAACAGTGGGGAGTGGGTTGCCTGGCTATTTATTTCCCTGTTAGATAATCTGCAGGTTATATACATGAAAATATGGTAATTTTGCCCTACAGAAATTAAGCTTAGTTTCAGAGTCTGATTTTCTGCTGCAGTCTATATTTGATGAATGACCTCAGTACTGCCTTCTCAAAGTGTAATCATACTATCAGTGAAGAAGTGCAGTGGACCTACTGGATTTATAATTTCCATCACTATTTTTAAAATTACTGAATCTATTAAAATATTGGTTTTTAATTTTATACCTGAATTTCCATTATTCTAGGTGATGACACCTGCTTTGGTAACACCAGGTTTCCAGTCTAAAAAAACCAACTTTTCAGTTTATGTTGCCATTTTAATGTGTTCTAAACTTATCCCAGCTTTTCTGTCTGTAGAGAAAATAAGCATTTTTCTTTGGCACCTCACAAACACACTCTGTGTGTGTGTGTGTGTATATATAGGTGACTACAAGAATGGTTCCTGTTTATAGATGAGCATTTTAAAAATGCAGAATAGGTCTTTTCATCCTGAGAGGTATGAATATACCCCCAGGCATAGACGCTTAAATACTGTTAAGAACATTTTCCAAACCAGTTTGCAAGTTTTCATGATGACAGATGTTAACTTCCTGTACTACATTCAGCTGAGCACAGTTAAAAATATGCCCATTCGAGAAGCCACTGCATGATGATAACAGGAAAGTGATTCTTGCACATCAAGAATCTCAGCAACAATCCCCTGAGTACTGCAGAGAACTGAGAGTGTAAGAAACTGTCCCAAGAAGGATGTCAGGATTAACCTATGGTTTGTAAAGCAGTTTTAGGATCTTCCTGGATTTAAAAAAATTATGTAACTGGTTTTTATTTCTTTCCTTGTCCTGGTTTAAATGCTGTGAATTGGCAATGAATTGGGTATGTCAGAAAAATCAAGCAAGTAATACTATAGAGTGGGCAGGACCATCCGTGTGGTGTTTAAACATTTTGTCACAGTGGATCACTTCGTTGTTTACTTGAGACAAAGAGAACCATGTATAGCCATAATATTATTGTAAGTAAAGAGGTCTGGAATCCATTAGGCAAGCTGCTGGCTGCTCTTGCAGTGTTGTGCAAGGATAGGAAGGAAAATCATTAATCTCAGGAGCATCCAACCTGATTGGGACTAACGTTGCTTCGTCCTGTAGCGTGTGGATTTTGCAGCCCAACTAATGCTGATTTCTTCTTTAGTATGAAAACCATCTGAGGGCTGTCCAAGGCCTGTGTGGGCTGAAGGTCCTGGCGGACGCACCTTCTGCAACCCAAACGCCGTCCCAGCCCGCGAGTGACCAAGCTCATGTGACAGTGGCTTCTCTCATGGTGCTTCCTCCAGGGCACGGCTGAGGGGCATGAGCTGGGCCCTTCCACACTCCCTGGCCTGAGGGAGAGCCTGCAGTGCTCACCTGAGCGAGCTCTGACAGCTGGAGTTGGAGCGGCAGCAAGCAGCAGGCAGATTATTTCTACTGCTCAGCCAAGTAAAAGCCAGGGAGGTGATAAAATGAAGTATTGCAAGCTGGGGGATCGAAAACTCTGACTGCTGAAACTACTTCTTCTCACAAGGGGGGAATTTTGTTAATTAATAGTAATTAAAGTGGTCAGACTAGAAAGGAAGATCACATAAGAAGCGAGGGCTAGGGCAGCCTGGCAGAGTTTCTCCGGGTCCTCTGAGGCTGTGCTGTGTTCCAGATGTGAGGGGGAGACCTGCTCGCTCTGCCTTGCTCTGCTGATGTTAAACTCCTCCTGACCTGCATCAAGGATGCAAATCACAGGGAACAAACTCTGTCTCGGAGTCCAACATTTGCCTCCCTGTTCGCTGCCTTTCTGCACACCAGCAGGCACAGGCAGTGGCTGTGATCACACACGTGCTCCGTGACTCTCCGTTTCAGAAACCTGCTGCTTGTCTAGAATCAGGAAAGGTTTCAGCCCAGCAGGGTTAGTCCGTGTTATTTCCTTCACACAGCTGGAATGGATTAGGCAAAGTCTATTTTACTTTCCCTTATTAAATGTTGGAATCTGCTTTTGCTGTGAATTCCTCTGGGGTACGTTGTCTTTCGGACAATAAATAGAATAGTTTTTAGCCTGCTGCTATTCCCCTGCTACTTGACACCTCTTCAGATGACTACCAAAGCACTTACACACAGAGAATAAAGCCTATAAAAATATTGGCAGAGTTTAGGAGCCAGCAGGTAACTGAGCATGTCCTCAGCAACTGTATAAAAAACACATAAATATTTTGCTGATGGCTAAAAACACTGTGGGAAAGAACTCGCTTTGATACGAAATTTTGAAACAGGATGTAGGCTATTGCTGAAGGTCTCCTTCAGTGAGTTCTAAGAGCGGCAATCCTGCCGGTGTCGTGGGACACTGGTGCTGCAGTGGTCACTGTGAACACAGTCCACCAAAACCAGGAGCCGTTGTGACAGAGGAGTTTGTGCAGAGGCTGCTCGTGATACAAGTCTTTCACTGTAACCAAGGGGGAAAAAAGCTGCCTGCTTCCATTTTAGGTAAATAAGAAAGGTCTCAACTTTACATTTGCAATTACTTCACTGAACGGGAATAGGATGATGCCGTTTTAAAGATGCAAAAATTTGGATCATAAGGCAAAGCAGAGTTTTTATTTAGAACCCCTACACAGACTTTTATATTAGACTAAATATGGCAAATCAGAGCACCGGTAGTTGTTTGGGTTTTTCACTGGGATGGAAAGAAATAAAACTGAATACTTAAATTGTGCTTTTATGAAAGAACCCTGTGGGAATTGACAAAATCTCGTTGGTAACAAAGATTAGGCGTGTTGGGCAACATCTGCCATTTTATGTGGGCCTCCATTCCCTTTGGAATATATTGGTTTAGAATAACAGATATTATTGAACGCATTTTCTTCTAAATATTCTTACCTTGCTTGCTGGGAAAACTGTGAAAATAGAAATTAGCTCTACCCCAGACCAAACCAGCACATCAGGGCAGGAAACCAACAGCACAAACACACAGCGGGGTGGGAACCAAACACCTCAAAACCTGCAATGCTCCGAGTCTTGTTTGCTTGCCTCAATGCCATAACATGCAAATGAATTGGGAGATTTTGGTTCTGTCATTTGCATTTAAATCATTCAAGATCCATAAGTTACTGGGTGCCTGCTTGCTTCCTTCCTTGTATTTAGAAATCCACCGGTAGCATGTGAAGTTAAGCCAATATGCAAGGGGTTTGTCCACTTCAGTCTTAAATCTTTGTGCACATTGATATGCACAAAGTGCACCTTTTGTTGACACATCTGTCGTACACATTGTTCATTTCATCCCATATCCTCCTTTGCCTTTGGCTCCATAAATTACAGACCCCACCCTGATTTCTTTGCATTCTTAACTTCAGATTCATGGGATGTGGGCTGATTGATATTCCCTATTTTAGCTGCTCCTCAGCCTTTTCGTTGAATTGGGGCTGTTGCTCACATCAACTTTCTTTTAAATGTTGTACAGTTGAAGCAGCTTAACTTAAATATGGTAATGAGCTGTGAGAAAATAGTAATTAGGACAAAAGCAAGTGGTTAAAAGGTTATCTGAGTACTCTTGCTGAGTGAACTCTGAGAAATGAAAGCTAGTAGAATTACTGGAATGCAGATCTGAACATCTTCCATATTTAAATTTTCTCATCTATTCAGGACAGAATTTTTTGCAGCGAGATCATTACCCCATCTACATTATACAGCTCTGGAATGACACTACTGAAGTAGCAGCTATCAGCATAAAATTTATGTGAAATCAGAGAAGAACTCCAATTAAGCCCACAATTTCACTGCATAATGTCACAGCACTGTGGCATCACACAGAAGGAGTGTGACATCCCAAACTGCATCAACCAATTCCATCTCCTCTGTCACAATAGAAACCAGTAAACTTTAAGACTCCATAAATATTTTGGTGGTGACAGGAAGTCCTACCCCTCGCATCCTCTCAGGTGCCAGATGCTCGATAGTAATTTTAACAGCATGTGCATTTTTTACCAATTTAAAATATGCATGGGAAAATAAAATTAGCCCTTCACTGGGGTTCTGAAGTACAGCAGAGAAACTTAAGCATCAGCCAAAGATATTTCCTGTGGTAGAAAAAAATAAAAGGGGAGCTATTAAGGAGCTGGAGTTAATGATCTAAACAGACAAGCCTTGCTGCGTTTATGCAAAGTGGCAACAGGATTTCTAAGTAGGAAATTTAGTGTAATTCATTGTTCTGAACCGAAAGAAAGCACTTTTCAAAAATAAAATAAAATAAAAAAAATTTGCCCATCTTCAGTAATCTGTGTCCCAGAGGGCTGTTTAAAGTACCTGCAAAACAACTGTCTGTGTACACTTGGTGCCTTTACCAGAAGTGAGAAGGAAGAAGAAGAGAAAAACAAGGTAAGAGTCTCTGAAATAAGATGCCACTGCTTTTACCTTGGAAAATGAAGTCCCAATGTACATTTTGGATGCCAAAAAACAAGTAACTCCCTAACTCAAGGAGAAACAAGCAGGTAATAGAGCTGAAGATCCTGTGCGAACCTATTTATTATTCTCAGAGTTATTATTAAACAAAAAGCCGTATGTAATAAATAATCCTTTTATGAGCAGAAGATCTTTTTAGTAAGCTAAAATTTCTATGTGAGATAGTGGCATTATTATGGAATACCAGACATTAATGAAATCATCAGAAACTTATGTGATAATGCTGAAGGCAGGACCGTAAATGGTAACAGTGGCAGACGATTATTTTCAGTGAGAGCTGAGGTCAGGAATCTACCACATCATTACTTTTACTGTCCCTGTCCCCTGATTAGATCATGATGAAAACAACCACAGTAGTAATTTCATCAGAAAAGTGATAAAACACGTCTGCGTGACCTTGGTTTTATAATGATGTTTCACTGAACAGTTCAAGAAAAGGCCAGAAATTAGACGCGGTTTTTCCTCATTAGCAAGATACCAGATATCTGGCAGTTTAAGTCTCAAAAGCAAAATAGATCAAGAAGCATTGAAAGCTGAGTCATTTTACTCTTCATTAAGACATGAAAGAATGCTGATGTCAATCAGCAAACAATTTTCAGGAACTTCAAAGGTTTTGGGGAAGTTACGTGATCAACACTGTCATAAATACGTACGCACTGATACCTACAATTCACTGCGGGAAAAAAAACCATGCCTCTGAAAAGAGTTTCAAGTCCACATTAAAAGTTTCTTGGAAATGTGCAATGCTGAAGAGATAAAACCAGCTTTAAAGACATGAAACGGCAGAAATATGAGATGTCACTGGAACACAATTCGAAACGCTGCTGATGTTAGTCCCACCTCAGGTGTCAACCTGATCCCAAAGCAGAACAAGTGGAACACATTGCTTCAGACCACGGATAAATGAGTTTAATCAGCACAACACTGTGTAGCCTCCCCAGAGCAGCAGCAGAGGAGTAATTGGTTGAGACTTGGCACCCATCATAATACACAGGAGGGCAAAAAAGACGTGTGAAAAGGGGTTATGTGTGGAAATAAGCTACCTCACTTCAGTTCCCAGTGGGGTTATCTGTGTGCTGGTGTTTCTGTGTAGTGGTAACCTGTGCTTGGGCTCCACAGAATCTCAGAGGTGGAATGACTGGGGAGACAGAACTACTGACAGCGTTAAAGGCAGCGATGGAATGGTGTTTGCACAGTGGTTCATGGCAGAAAAGTGTTGGGCTCAAATGTGGAGGGGAACAAGGTCCACCTACCATTTTTCTTCCTGAAGGGCTGGTGCTCTGGTGCATCAGGGAGTTGGTGCACAAAGGAGCCGTCCTGGTTGCAGGAGTTGTGTGTATTAAGGAGCTGAGCTCATCTCTGAGCTGAATTCTGCTGCGCACACGCCACGCTGGCTGCCTCCTGTCTGCTGGAAATCACGGCTGGCACGTGGGAAAGGAGCTGCGGTGAGCTTCATCAAAAATCACAGTAAATTAATTAAACAGTCATGAACTATATTCTGCATTGATTAGTGATACAGATTTTAATCAGTCACACAGAGGAGGGAGGCAGAGTAATTTTGTGTTGCATTCACAGCCTTTGGAAAGCAGTGAGTCACAGGGAGCTGCTGCAGCCAGCACCTGTTACCTGCTCATCCCCAGCACAGCTTCACCAAAAACGTTCTGAAGAAATCGGGACTGGAAGGCAGCCAGAGATCAGCTTTTCACTCACCAAAAAACCTCCCAAACTTCTCTTACGCTGCTGAAGTTAACAGCAACCAGAAGAACACCTGCTTAATTTGCATTTTAAGACTTTTTGAAGAAAATTACACAACAGACTGAGAGTTGACCCCATATTATTTTTTAATATGCGTTGAAACCTCTCAGACCATAAAAAAACCAGTCATCCCAGTTAAAAAGAGTCCCAGTGTTTGCATGAACGACTAAAAGAAGACAAAAAACGTGGGTGCATTTTTGTGGGTGTGTTAAAAATATTACCTAATTGAGATGCTGTTGGAGAAAAGAAAAAGAAGGTTGGTTCAGCCTCAGGTTGACTCTTCCTGTCTTCTCCTTGGCAATACATAAAGCAAAAGTAGAAATACCTGAAGCAGTCCAACAACCATACTTGGCTGCAAGGGGCAGGTTTTGAAGGAGTTAGAGACAAGTGAAATAATGGGGAAAAAAATACACCTTGTTAAGCATTAGGATAGTGATTAACAATAGACATCTTCCCATTCTGAGTCCTAATCTTTCAGTGTTTGTTACGCTAATAATTCTTCAACTGTGAGGGCAGTAGCTACCTCAGTTTTATTTTTTTCCCTTTATTCTAGTTAAGTAAGTGCAAACATGGTCTGGAGTGTTTTAAAAAAACTATTAAACACCACCTTTCCTAGGGACTGTTGCAGGAAAAATCGTAATTACAGCTGGGAAAGCATTCAGGAGGAGCTGCAGAGCGTATCTGACTTCTGGAAAGTTTGTCAAACTAAGAAGTTTGAGAAGCTCAAGGCTAAAAGAACATTAAAAGGCAATTTGAACTCAGTCTGTAAATTCTTCATGGCAAGGAGATTTCAGATAGTAGAGGACTGTAGCAAACAAAGACTGAAAAATATCCAATACCTGGAAGATCTAATTATACAAATCTTTACTGGTGATAAAGAGCAGGATTAAGTTCAGTCAATTCAACCATCTAAAAGTCCTGTGTCCTCGTTAGCTAGTTATCCTCACTAACACATTGAAAGAGGCATTTCCAGGGGGCTATTCATTCCACCTATCTTAAGATGGATAAAATTGCTTGGAAGCTTGGCTTGATTAATTTTTTTGACATTATGCTGGAAGATGAGTTTATAAAAGTCTTTTATCCAGCTGAAATTTGCCAGTGGGATTCATCTCCTGCAAATGTGTATTTCTTTTAAAGTTGGCAGTTGATCAAGGCCATGTCTTGAGATGCAGCAGAGCACCCATTCCTTGTGATTTTAAAATTGTCTAGGGAACTTGTGGGGTGTAAGCAACAGTGGGAAGAATGGGAAGCTAGATCTGCACAGCTGGCCAAACTGCGGACCCTAACAGAATGGCTCCTTAAAAATCTGATTTATCTGGGGAATGAGTGAGGCTGCAGTCCCAGAAGACTCACACCAACATCAGTTTTCATAGAATCATTAGGCTGGAAAAGACACTTAAGGTCATCGAGTCCAGCCATTCCACCAGCACAGCCAGACCCATGCCCCCAGGTGCCACATCCACGCGGCTTTGGAATCTGTCCAGGGATGGGCACTTCACCATTGCCTTGGGAAGCCTTTGCCAGTGCTTGACAGCCCTTTCAGTGAAGAAATTTCTCCTAATACCGAAACTAAACCTCTCCTGGTGCCACGTGAGGCTGTTTCCTCTTACCCTACTGCTTGTTACCTGGGAGAAGAAACCAACCCCCACGTGTTTCCAGCCTCCTTCCAGATACTAAAGAGCATTAAGGTCCCCCAAGCCTCCTTTGCTCCAGGCTGAGCCCTTTCCCAGCTCCCTCAGCCGCTCCTGGTGCTCCAGACCCTTCCCCAGCTCCGTTCCCTTCTCTGGACACGCTCCAGCCCCTCAATGTCCATCTTGCAGTGAGGGCCCAGAACTGGACACAGCACTCGAGGTGTGGCCTCAGCAGTGCCAGCACAGGGGACAGTCCCTGCCCTGGCCCTGCTGCCACCCCATGGCTGGGACAGCCCAGCTGCCATTGGCCTCTTGCCCACCTGGGCACACCTGGGCTCAGGGCAGCCACTGTCCCCAGCACCCCCAGGGCCTTTCCCAGCTTTCCAGCCCCTCTGCCCCAGCCTGGAGCTGCAGGGGCTGTTGGTGTGACCCAAGCATCACATTTCTCCAGCATCACAAGCTCATGGTGCTCACTGAGCAGGCAGAAAACACAAACCAACAGCTGCACATCCACACTCCCACAGTGCGTGCCTCCAGTTGTGTCATCCTCTGCCATTCAGGACTGCAGGGGACAAACACGAGGCCTTCCTCCCCACCTCTGCCAATAAATGCCTGATTACGCAGCTGCTGCATAATAGCTGCTGATGGCAGTGGCACTGCGCAGTGATTGCATAATCACCCCAAAGAATGGGAATCTCTGGGCAAAGCCTCATCTCAGCACCACCTGCCCAGCCCTCATCCCTCAGGTTCTGCGGGCACGGAGAGCCAGTGGGGATAGCAGCACTGAAGGTTATTTCTGTATGTACCAGGCTTCCAGCTTTGTGTGTGGAAGTGCTGTAAGATCATAGTGGACACAAGAGCATCCAGCGCTGGGGTCTGTTACAGTGTAGTAGCTGTTGTTGAATTATCCTGAATTATTGCAGCCTTTCTGATGTTAAGTGCACACTTGATAGCTGCAGTTATCACGGGGCAACCCTAAGAAGCTTAAATTTCTATCATGAGAAAATGAGCACACAATAGATCCACAATTTGAAATGTGCACACAGGTGCAAAAAAAAAAAAAAAATAGAAAAAAAATGAGCAAATAATGAAAAATAACATAGAACAAAATGAGAATAACCCACCAGCTGGCAGTCGTAATGGTTCACAACAAAACATTCCCATGCTTCATAAATTATCATTCAAACCATGCCATACCGCGTGGAATTCCTCAGTCCGGTGGCACCAGTCAAGCATTGTTTTTCTTTCTCTGTGGCTCAAGAAACGCTGCTCAGCAGGGGTCGTACAGTGCCACTGAGGCACGCACAGAGTTCCTGTGCAGCCAGAGGACATTTGATAGCCCAGCAGACCCGCATCTAGATGCAGCTGAGAGACAATTTAAAAATAATAAACCAGCCGCTGTTCCACCACTGGTGTGAGAACGTTTCTGTGTAAAACCAGCCATACAGCTCAGATAACCATGGAAGAGAAATTGTTTCTTGCCATTTGCACTCTGCTAAAATTGCCCAGGGTCCTTGGCCTCTTCTCTTTCCACATCACAACACACCTCACTTTCTCCTATCACTTTTTTACATGGGAAAGGCAGGGAGGAAAGAGGGAAGAAACATTTCTGCATAAAATTGTCTTTCTGACATTGCTTCCAGTATGAAGTGCTGTAACCAGCGATGATGATGTGCGCGTTACCCTTCTGCTTCTAACTGCAAAGAAACAAAGTTAAAAATCACTTACTGCTTGCATGACTGTGAGCAAGGAAACATTCGCTGGACCTACAACAGGAAGCCAGACAAGAACCAGATTAAACTTCAAAGGCTTCAAAATTTGATCTGCTTTGTAAACCAGCACTGCTGCCTTCTATTTATTGTAGCTGCTGATATTCTGGTAAATGTTAAAAGGCAGTTCTGTGCTGTTTTCTGAAGTATCTTCAGAAACTTATTTTAAAAGAAATAGTTTAAATTTTCCTACTGCTAGAAAAGCCACACAAATTCAGTTGTGAAAAGAAAAGCATACACAGAAAGAGCAGTTGGAGGAAACATGACTGGTTTCATCCTACAATGAAAACTCTCAACACAGTAATTACTACATATTTTCTCTTGAGCTCTGACTGAAAATACTGGAATACTGAAATGTGAGAGCTGAAAATAAAGCTCTTTGGTAAAAGGAATAACTATTTAAAAAAAAAAAAAAGGCGCTTTTTCTCACATCATTAATATGCATTTTATTTCCAGAAATGACAGGATTTCCTGTACTGTGCAGGGGTAAATAAAAAAGCTAATTTAACTTGGAGTAAAGACGCAACTCTGGGCTAAACCACAGATTGGTGCTCAAAATTCAAGTGCTGGAACTGATTCCTGACTCCTAAATAGATGATTGTGCAGCTGGAGCAATTTGAGCCTCTGGCAAGGCGAAGGGAAGCAGCACATGCATGTTGTCTCAGAAGATTGTTCATACTCAGGAGAGAAAAATGGAAAGTGGGGGTGACTTCAGCCAAGTGAAGTGTGGAGGCTACAGGGGCCTGAGGAGCAGTTCCAGCACCCAGAGGGGCTCCCTGGTTGTTGTGGCCAGCACAGGAATTGGGTACCTTCCTCCTCCCCTTCCCTGCTGCACCCACCCTCTTACAGGGGAACAAGAGCCTGGAGCATTTCTCAGGATCCAGCTGGGATCCAGTTCAAGCAATACATTAATCTGATCTGCTTTGTAAACCAGCACTGCTGCCTTCTTTCAAACTGAAGCCAGGAGAAACTTGTCGTGCTTCTGACATAAGTCCCCTGGAATCTCAGGGGCTTTCAGTGCTATTGACTTCTGTGGGCCTGGAAAGAAGTCAGCACCTCAAGGGTCTGCAGATGGTATCAGAACATTCCAGCCTCATGTTTGGCTGACCCCTTTTCCCCTTGCAGCAGGGTTTAGCGGTTCAATTTCCGTGAAAGTGGCTGGGTTTTAGCCCCTGTTGGACATGAGGGCATGTTAGGCAGCAATTTCAAGAGACTGAATTTTGCTGATGCCACGATGGCAGTGTTAGGGCAAAAAGAGCAGGACAGGCACCTGACATAGGCTGGCCCGAGCTGTTGTTTAGCTCAGTAGGTTATTCTTGAAGTTTACAGAGAAACTAAGCTACACCTGTATATAAAACGTCAGTGATTATACACAGAAACCGTGGGCCAGATAAACACATCCATAAATAAACACACGCATTCCTCACATCTGGCCACGTTTCTCCGTCACTCCGTCACCTTCCTGTACAGTTCAATTAATGCCAAGGTGCAAACAACGTTGTCCTGTATAACTGAGCTGCTTTTAACCTCAGCTGTAACCTGCAAAGCCCTGTTACAACAGTTAGAACTGACCATCCCCATAGGTAAAAATACTCTGAGCTAGACTGAGTACAGCTTGCATAGACAGCCTTTTGAATTATGTCCTTCATTTATAAATAAATGGATTTTAAAAATTAGAAGTTACTAGACTTCTCTATAAATGCTCTTCTTTCTGAACCATGCAATACTGTTAAACCAAAGTTTTGGTTAAAAAGCAGACTTTACTGCATTCATAACAAGCTATTCAAATGGAAACTGCTTTAAAATTGGTGCTGCTTCACAGTTTGTGCCCTTGATTTTTTCTAGTGAGCCTGTCTAGTACTCCAGCGTAAACAGTCATTGCAGCTCCTGAACACATTCTGCAATGCTCCAGTGTCTGAGACAGCTGACAGCAATCACCTTTTCAACACATGCTGCCCTTGGGTGATCATTAGCTTCCATTACACAGACAAGCGATTCTGGTGGGAAGGAGCAGTGGAATAAGCACATGGCTGTTCCCACCTGCATCTCCCAGGCGGAAGGGAGGGCAGCCTGACAGGTGACATTCACACCTTGTGTGTGACCTCACAGACACCGTGCTGCTGTCAGCTCACTGCAGCCCGAGCAAGTACACTGCTGTAAGCACAATGCAAAGGAAATTTAAATAATCCAAATGGGGTTTTTTCCCCACCTGCAAAGCAACACTGTGAGCAGTCAGCATTTCTCGCATGATCGCCGTTTTCCCAGCAGCTGCTATGCAAAGCAGGCTTGCTGTTGCATGCTAGGACTGCTGTGAGCGTGGTGTAATCTTCAAACCACCCCAGCAGCAGCTTTCTCCTGACGGCCCTATGGACGTTGAGGTCACAGCACATCCCAGGACTGCTCAGGGCACGTTGCAGAAGATTTCTGAGCACACCTTGCCTTTTCAGAAGACACAGCTAAGTGCACGTTCTTGTGCTCACTGGTGCAAGTGATCTAACGGCCTGATCCTGTTAAGTAAGGACAGCAGTTCACAAGCTGTGATAGCAGAAGGGTGGTTCATATCCTCCAAACGAGCAGCAGGGCAGAGGAATCCTCCTGAGAGCCTTCCCTTAAACCGACAAGGAGCTGCTCGGTCTCCTGAGCACTCGGGAGCTGCCCTGCAGATCGCAACTCGCCCGAGCTGTAGTTCACAGTTCTCCATCTGTGCTGAATCCCGTACACAACAACCTTTCGAGCTGCCGCTCACACCTGCGCTGGGGAAGTAACAGGCATCTGACCGCAGCTGGTGCGTGCACTCGAACAGGAACCCTTCAAGGTGTAACAAGCCAGTCCGTGCTGTGCCTCCCTGGCGCTTACAGCCCAGGTAGGGATTCCCACGGTGATTTGTAACAACTGCTGGGCAGAAGCATCCCAGACGTTCTGAAGAAGCCTCCTGATTGTATGAAACACTTCCCAGCTATCTCCACCATCTTTTCTTAGGTCTGCAGGGAAGGGATTGTTTAACTCTGGTGAATCAGGCATGCATTGCACATTTATCCTGTTCAAACCTTAACACCATCCTGAGGTATTCACTTTCTAACGTGTTTTGACATTTCTCTCCATTTTTGCAGGATTGTCAGCTACAGTAGAAACAGCACTTGAGTTGGAATTTCAGTCTGTTTTTCAAGTTGAACATTTCCAGTGCCTGACTTTTGTTTAAACTCTTAAGCACCAGATGTCTGTCTTCCCTGAGCCAGCTATTATTTAGAAACTTTAGCAGTGGCTATCAGTGGTGGCAGTCATTTTGCACAGTGGCTGTGACAAAATTGATTTGCCGCCATTTAAGGTCTTCCTCTCACCTGAGCCTCGTGCAGGTGGCAGGATGGATTTCACTGCTAGACCAGAGGAGAATCTGTGATCTATCAAATGTCAGGTGATTGAGCCTGGGGATGAAAATAGAGGCAAATCCCATGCTCCTTTATGGCAAAATGGCAACACCCAGAGCCACTGCTTAATGCTGAAGTGCTCCTTGTCAATTCAAAGAAACCGAAACATTCGATCTTTTCGGTGCTGAGCCAACCTGATGCAAATTGTTCTGGTTGTTGATGTTCCCAGTGCATTGGAAAAACCTGAATCATTCAACTGTTTTGATGTTCTCCCAAATTAAGGAAGATGAGAAGCCCCACATAAAAAGTCTGAGGCTTTCCGCTTTCTTTCACGCGAACGAGGTGGCCAAATTGAGATTGAACCAGCAGCATTCATTCAGGAATTTCCTAACTTTTAAGAATTAGGCTTGGTAACCCAAGCAACCTTTTAGTATACATTTTGGATATAACATTATATCCTCTGTATAACATAGCCAGAGGACTCTACAGATGCCAAGCTACGAAAATTATTTCCCTGCTCTTTGGCAGACTCCACAGGCAGAGGGATTAGATTATATTCTATTTCTTTCTGGTTTGGAATATATTTAGACAACTGAATGGCTTTTCATTTAGTGCTTGTCCTGCAGTTAATTTCTCATATCCTTCCTTTCAGTCTGGTGAGGCTTTTTGGAAGTCTAGTGCATTGTGCTTTGTCCTCCCTTGTCCTTCCATTTCTGGGGAAGGAGGGCACATTCCTATTTCCTGTAAGGAAAGCCAAGGACTTCTTTTTGCAGAAAGCTGTTTGTTAGCCTGGCATCCCATGTCTTCCTGTGAACAGAGAGACAGAGTTTTTCTGCCGCTCCCACTGACCAGATTCGAAGGCGTTGCAGCAGAACCTCGAGGGGTGCAGATCACAGCAGGTCTGCTCAGATCAGTGCCAGGGTGAAATCGGAACAGTTGCAGAGACCAGTTGCTTTCCTGTGAGCTGTGAGCCACAGCTGGCGTGAGTCGTAGATCCAGGGTGCATCTGAGGCCTGAAGGGACTGTGGGGATCAATGGTGCTTTTATGTCAACACCAGCTTAACCAGAGGCCTTGTAATGGTGAATGTGGCAACTGTTTACCTCGTTTGTCAGCAAAATGGCAGGAATCTCTGAAAAAAACGTGCCTCCAGAGGCTCTGAATCATTCCTTTATTACTAATGGATGGCATTTCATTCCAGCACAACTAAGGCACCTGGCAGTTACTGCTGTCAAAGAGCAGGCAGCCTTTTAGCTATCAGCTTTCTTGTCAGGCAGTGGAAATCACAGGATCACAGAATGGTTTGGGTTGGAAGGGTCCTTAAAGCTTATCCAGTTCCACCCCCTGCCACAGGCAGGGACACCTTCCACTGTCCCAGGTTGCTCCACGTCCCATCCAGCCTGGCCTCGGACACTGCCAGGGATCCAGGGGCAGCCACAGCTGCTCTGGACACCCTGTGCCAGGGCCTCAGCACCCTCACAGGGAAGAATTTCTTCCCCATATCTGGTCTAAAGTCACCGCCTGTTGATGTGGCTCGACTGGGTGCTGTCCAGTGACAATAACCTCTGCAAGGGAATAGGAGCAACCTGAGCCATTTCCAGAGTGCAACCTTCAGCTCTAAATGCATTAAAATCCTGCAGAAGTGACCAGGAGTGACAAATACAGGGTTTCTGTTGCCAGGCATGCTATGTTGGGAGACTGGAATGTAACACTCTTGCACATGGAAATTGGCATTCATCTTTCTTGGGGAAATGAAAGTATTTTTTATGGCTTCCTGCTATTGCAAAGTGATCTGAAGCAGTACCTCTCAACCTTACTGCTCCAGCCATCAATCAATCAATCAATCAATCAGTCAATCACACACCCCGCTTCACTTTTGGTAGGGGAAAAGGCCCTTCTAGCCTAGCAGCTGTCCTGTCAGCGTTGGGTTTCAGGGAGAAGCTGTGGACTCAGCCAGCTTGGAAAATGCAGGGTGAACACTTCCTACTTGGTGTAAGAGGCTTCCAGAGCTGAGTGCGGTCTGTGTGTTGCTGGCTCTGCTGTTCACATCCTCCCACTCGTTCTCCCATAGCTTTAGACAGATGAGAGGAATTGGCAGGAAATCCGAGCAGCTCACAGGAGTGATATTTTAGCTTCTGTGCTGTAGACAAATATTCACAAACTTTTTTATGGTCTTTGGATGCAGGAACCCTCACTTTACACCACCTTGGTGGTGCTCTTGATTTTGCATTAACCTGAAGAAAGACCTGAAGCAACTTTGGGACACTCAGGTGGAAGAGAAGTGTAACTGGCTGATAGCTCAAACATGTTTAAAATTCCATTTCGTCCTGGAACACCCAAACTCCTGCTCTATCTGCTTCATCTCTAAACATTTATTTAAAAGCAAATAGACAACTGAAAGAAACTGCATCCTGCCAAACAATCTAGTGATCTAAATTATGCAGATAGCAGATCAGTTGGAGCATTTGGTAGGAGTCAAAGTACATGTGGCAATCCACAGAAGAGTGAAAAGAGACAGCTGAAGGTGCTGTGAAGGACAGAGGTGCCTGCAAGCCGTGGTATGTGCTCATACTCTTCTGTTTCTCTCCCCAGGTGTTTTTTTTAATTAGTTGTCGCCAAGTCTGAGACTCTCTTCTGGCTATGAACAACTCATTTTAAACTTCATCTGTGTGCTGACCTCACAAGAGGCAGGCTTGCACGTTGTGTTGATGTGCATTTCTAGCAATATCAAAAAAGGACATCGACAAAACAACGTAACTTCTTTTGTATCTCTAACATGAATAAGGCTGTCTAGGCTATTTGATTATTAGAGAGGAATAAGCTGTCAAACCCTGATGGGTTTCATGGGACTGAGTTTTGGGTGAAGGCTTAAATTCTCAGAGCTGTAAGAATATTGCATATTTCTATCTGGAGGTCCTCCCTGGCTGACAGTGCTGTGGAAAATGCCTCAGTCTGAATTAAGATAATGCAGTTGTGCTACAGCTCAGGTGACTGCACACCCGACCTTGCACTGCCCAGCAGCTTGCGCTTGTTACCTGCTTGAGCAAACAGAGGTATTTCTTTATTTTCTCACTCTGATTAGTGACGTTACTCTGCCTCAGAACACTCCCTAGCTGGACTTCAGCCCAGTCCCCTGCCCGCTGCCAGAGTTACCTGTGGATGATCACACGGCCAGTTACACACACTGCACAAGACTGAAAGCAGTTGTAGCATCCAGAAGGTGCTGCAAGTGAGAAACTTAGCAATGCTTAGCGACGCTTCTGTGAGGAACACACATAAATGTATTATTTACCCATGAACACACGTGGAAATAGAAGCACATTTCCTCATCATAGGAAAGGAACAGGGGTCTGAGTAAGCAGCCAGGACCGGTTTAATATGAACAGGGAGAAACAAGCTTAGCCTGCCCCTCTGGCTGTACAGAATCAAAAAAAGAGGAGGAGAATGCAACCATCCATAGCACTCCTGTTCATACTGGACAAACACAACTAATGAGGGAAGGTAGAGGCCTCTTAACACCTCCTCTTTCTTCCTCATGCTTTTCCTTCCTCTTCCTTGCCTCCACAAATGAAATCCACAACTGGGTATGCTACAAGCTTTTCTTTACAGGAAATACTTTGATGTTAGGTGCTCATGGAACATCATGGAAACCTCTGTGCTTTATGTCTTCCAGAAAATTATATTGATGTGCCTAAAGATGGGAGAGGTAAGACCAGACTTCAAGGAGCAGCTTTCAAGAAAATCAACTAAACTACAAGAGCTGAAAAAATTATGGATAAGCAGGAGAGAGAAAGACTACCAGAGCGAGATTGAGCAAGTCACATGAAGACAGACACCATTGAAATGACTTTACAGGCAAATGATACAGAAAGAGTCTCCAGGAGAAAGTAGTCTGTAAGCAATATTTTAATTCTAGACCGACAATGTTATCTCTGAAAAGAAGCATCCGATTTGAGAAAATGCTCCATAGGAAATAAATTAAGTTGCTCTGGCAAATCCACACAAAGGTGGAAAACAACCACAAGACAAACCTTTGGTAGATAACTTTTCTTTGCCTCCCCATCCATCAATTGCCATTTGAGCCTAATCTAAGTGTCAGAATCCTGAATGGGAGTTTTTCCAAAGTTCTCTAGTGAATGCTTTCTCACAATAGGGTAGGTGCTGGCAGTCCACATCACTGTTAACCATATTGTCCTATGCATTGCAAGGTAAGCAGAGCCCTTTCTCTGAGTCAGGCTGCAGGGTAGCAATCACTTCAACCCTGATGCACGTTTTTAGATCACTGGCAATGATTCTGCGAAGACATCAAACATCTGAGCACATCTGAAATTCAGGTTCACACACCCTCATGGAGAGGGCAGCTTTATTAGGATGCAACACTGTTCCACCCCCATAATCCTTGAAGCTGAAAGAGAAACAGAAAAAAAATCAACAAACTGTGTATCTCAAAAGCAATAATACCATTGTCCCTCTGCTTTACAAGGCAATAGTCCAATTCCGTCAGCCGCTGACTGGCATCAGAGTTTACCCCACACAAATCTCAGAATCCACCTGCAAGCCAGAAAGCAGAAGCATGTGGAGCACCTGGTCACTAGGTTGCAATAGGTTGAATTAATTTCCTACACGACAGGGTTATTTTAAAATCATGGAGTATCAATTACATGAGCAAATCCTGTGAAATTCACTTACTTAAGATACATACATGGAGAACCTGGCAATGGCAACCAAACAGAAGAGTGCATCTGGAAATGATAGCACAAAGCCATGATAATGCCAATTTAATCCTTCATGTCTAATATTTTGTCCTGCAAATCTGAGTAACATTAAAATAACCATACATTTTACCATGTGTCCACAACGTGGGGAACACCTTATTAACGAGTAATCAGGTGTTCCTTTTGTACCTCTTTGGCTGAAGGAATTTTAGTCTCCTGTTGAAATCCAAAGGGACACTCTTCTCAGTGATTTAATTCATGGCTCCTGGATGGAGTTCAGCATGGCACACGACTAAAACCATGCAGGAATAAATGAAGTCTCCACACTTCCGTATTGGCTCCAAGATCCATAACCCCTGCAGACACCCAAAGAAGTATCCACAGTAACCAATCTTACTTTGGCGCTCTGCAGTAACTGCTTGGTCCTTTTACCTTCTACCAGCACCTGCTTTCATTGTGAGGTGATGACTGCCACAGAGAGCTTTGGAAAAAGCTTGTGTTCATAAAGGAATTTGTATTAGATACTGGTTTGTGTGACTTACTGTATTTTGTAAGGGTTTTTTTCCCTTTGGGAATTGTGCGTTATTAATGAGCAGTTTTATGCTTTACTTCTAGGACATGTATACCTTGTAATGGATGTGCTTTTTTGTTTGTTTGTTTTCTTTTATTCTCTATACAGAGCCAGTTAATACAAGGTAGATAGTCTCTGGCTGAAATCCTAATTTTGCCTACCAATTAATTTATGGATAAATCCATGTCATAGCTGGTGAACAATTTTTCATCAATTGTGTTGTTATAATCACCTGATAGCCTCTCTATTTTAGCAGAATATAAGATCCTGAATAAGACTAGTGCTAGCTGGGCCTTAAATTAAAGGGAAATAGTGCACCACGTATTTCCCTCCCACCGTTTCTGTCAGCCCTTTTCCCTTGGTGTTGGGACACTGGAGAAGAGCACTGGCTGCTCAAGCAGTCTCCTGAACATCTCAGCCACCTCTGTAGCTGTGCTCTCACATCCCCCTGCATTTCCCTGTTCAAAGTTACGGTGAACCAGATAAACTGCAATGGATTTTTCAGTTATTTCTGCGGAAAGAGACTGGTTCAAACACAAAATGATCTGGACTAAAACAGTTAATTTTCCTCTATGTCCATCCTGATACGGTTGGAAAAATTAAGGGGTCTAAAATTACCATTTACAGAAGTGCATACATTGTATCCCCTGTGTGACAATGGCAGCTGTCTGTCTCAGTGGCTCTTAGTGACCTTCCTGCTCCTAAAGCCTCCTTCCTTGTCCAGCTGATTTCCTCCCTTCTGTTTCACTGAGAACTGTGTCCAACTTCTTAGTAATTGCTGTGTATAATGTAGGACATAAAACGATAAGTTATAAAGCTTGTGCAGGACTTGGTGTTGTAATTAACCATCTTTTGTGCCTGGTTATCAATTTTACAAAAAACAGAGTGACAATAATCTGGCCTCTTAATGTATCCTTCAGCATATTGTAGCAGCTATTTTAGACACCTGTTTTTTATAGTTTTACTACGGCTGTAATTTCTGTATGAGGACTGTCCACTTGAAGAAGCAGTGAAGTAACATGTGAAGTACTATTTTTTAAAGTCAGCTCTATTCCACCACCTGTGATTGTGTATGAAAAGTAAAGCAACAAAAACAAAACCTCAGCCTCTCGTCAGGAAGAAACATCTCAGCCTCAAAAGTTCTCTTCTGTAAGACAGGCATTTCTTCTAGTCCTCCTTTTACAAAAGTAGTAAATTACTCAGAAGATAATATATATACAGTACAATAGTCTATTTTAATAGTCAGCAGACTATTTTAGGCTAATTAAGCTAACTAGAAATTCTAGGGTTGCAGTGATTTCTCTTTATTGATACATTGACAATAATGCTGTTTACATAACACTTGATGTTTGAAATCAATACGTGCCAGTGTCCAGTGATTTGCTAATCTAGTTTCTGGTCTAATCCTGTCCTATTTTTTGCAGCATTCTCTGACTTCATATTATGAACCATGTTGTCTTTCTAAAGTGATTGCCAAGTAAACCAAAAATGTGTTTTACACTGCTATTGCACTGCTCTTGTCTTTATATACAGTAGTTTTTATAAAGATGTCCTTAGGTTTTAATAAATGAGTGTAACGCAAACTAACCTCTGTAATAAAACTTGCTTTAGTGTTTCAAAGGCTGTCTGGAATAGCTGTAGAGATGGGAGCTTCCAAGGATTTCAACAGCTTCAAAATTCGTGGGTTCCTTTCCATCTGCAGGAAATCCCCAGGTATCAGAACTCCATGGGGTGTACAAGGGTAAAATGAAGAGAGTGCATTTGACCCAAAGAATGGATTTAGAGGGGGTGGGAAGGGGCCCCAAGAAACCAAACCACACCACAAAAAAAGCACTAAGGCCACTGCATAAATCAGTGCAGGTGCCATTTAGTCTGCATCACATTTCCAGCAGTTGCTAAAACCAGACATTTAAGAGGGAAGTGTGGGATACTGAACAGAGACTGCTAAGAAATAAACAGAATCTTTCCACTACTCCAGGCAAGCTGAGAAGGCCAAACTGCAACTGAGCTGAAAGAAAGCAACGTTTTGCCTTCCAGACATAAAGTACTCTGTCACACAATGGTTCTTGTAGCAGCTCCACCTCCCCAGCTGAGGCAAACGAAGTTTAACTTGATCTGTACAAAAAGGCAGGACCAACAATTCACAGAGAAAACTGATTTAATTGTTTGGTTTTGCTTCCTGTCCTGTCCAGCACTTGCTGCCCTCTTTGGCTCATCCCAAATCCTTGATATCCAGCTGAAGTCCTGGCATTTACGTACACAGCAGGTACCTTTTCACATTAGAAATTATTCTTTTCAGTATCAGATCAGTAGCCTCAGACTAGAGACTGCGCTGCAGGAATATACCGAAACAGTCAAAAATAGAGACAAAATCTTAAAGCCAAATTTTAAAGGAAGGATGAGAAATCCCTTGGAATGTCAGTCCCTTCATGTGCCAAGAGTTCATTTCTGGAGCTTCTATAAGAAAGCACATCAGCTCAAAAGTGGAAAAGGATCATTTTCATTAAAGCAACACTTCAGTAATTCTTAGGGGTTTTACAACTGGAGGAGACTACAATTGCATCCCACTGTGCTAAAATACATGGAACATACTGCAGAAATAAAGACGACAAAAAGCAGCTTTACCGATGCATAAATACGCATTTGTAACGCCACCCACTCCCCTTCTCAGACTGCACTTGCAATTGAAAACAGCTAAATACACAAGACAAAGGAAGTAAATCGATGGATTGGGTGTGTTACAGCTCCCTTACCAAGTTTCAACGATTTTTATTATGTGCTTCTCGTAATTGAATAAGAATTATATTTAACTCATTATGCTCAGCAGGAACAGCTTTTATATGCCAAGGAGCAAATGAAATATCTCTGGAATTTCCGTAGAAGATGTTTAAATGCTGATAGGGACTTACAGGCTGCCGTTACCAAGGCATTATCACCGAGTCAAAAACAAACAGGAGCGTCACAGCCAGCTCCTTTAAATTGTTTATTCTCATTAGAAAGCAGAGACCACGTTCATTTTGCTGGTCGTTCACATGTACAGAAGGACAAGGGCAGAAAAGAGATCCAAGATTTGGTATTTATTTCCAAGAAAACAAAACCTTGTCACTCTCACCCAAGCTATTCCCAACAATTAATTTAATTTGGAAAATGGAAAGACATTGGAGGTAGGGGTGAACATACCAATAGATGAGGTGTGAATAGCTACTGCTGCTGCTGTGTTGTGGTGAGAATTAGCAGTGACAATTGGGTTTAAACCCTTAGCTTTGACAACACACAAACAAAAAAAGCTTGATCTGGGTAACATTTGAGAATGCTCTCCACTTAGCCAGCTAGCAGATTTAATTTAAGCCATTTTTGTGCATTATATGGGCTTTGTTTGTTTTGACTGCCTTATAGTTACTGCTTAAAACCGCCATTTTTTCATGTAGGGCTACTGAAAACACTTGAAACCTTTGATACATCCAAAAAGCTGTGTTCCATTGACCTTGAGGTTTTTGCTCCCCAGCACAGGACCTACCTCCTCTCTTCTGCAGTATTTGCTGTCCTGGGAATCCCGTATATTGCACCACTGATACTATTATTGTCTATATCAACCTGTTCCCTGCAAAGCCTCCTTCCTCCAGCATGCCTGGATTTTGTTGGAAGAATTTATGTTGCAAAATGCTGCCGGGCTAGGTGGGAGCACAGTAGGCAGTGCCACCTCCAGTGAGTTAGTGATAGCTGGGATTTGCTGTATAAACTCCATTATCATTTTAACCGCACAGTCCACCTCCTATTTCCCTGAATGAATGTGCTCCCAGCAGCCACCAGACAAAGACAGTTGGGAATTTATCTGGCAAGGAGACACAGCATCCCTGTGCTGTATCTGCTGTTATTATGCAGATAGAGGAGCTAAAAGACATTTCAAAACCCTTCCCTCTTTTCTTTGCTAGCTGCATGGATGTTCATGAAAGAAATCATCTCCAGCTAATAAAAAACCTTAAAAGCCCCAAACCCTAAGGAAAGAAATCATGCAACGCTGTGAGTTTCACAGATTTTGTTTTGTTATACTACCCACAGAAATGGCACATGAATAAAAGGCACTGCTTAAGCTACAGTCGCATTTTTATGGAGTTTCTGGGCTGTAGCTCAGTGGCACAGGAGGTGACTTGTGTTGTCTGTGCAGTCATCATTCCTCCTTTCCCATAAACAAGGAGCACTCGAAGCAAAGCAGGCAGTGCTTTTGCACTGCTGGAGGTGCTCCCACCCTCCCTGAGACCCAGCCGTGCCTCATTGCCCTCCCAGCCTGTGCATGGAGCCGTTCCTGTGCAGCCAAGACATCACTGACTGCTGCCTTTAGCTGGGGACCTGCTCCTTTGCCTCAGGTCCTTCAGCCTTACTCCGACAAAAAGGGAACCACAAACATTCAGAAAAAGTGCCCAGAAGTGGAACTGGTTCAGGACAGAAATACAGCAAGAATACTTGGACTGCTTGAACACTCTTTCAGCTCCTCCCCGCAGTTTTGAGTGTTCAGACACCAGGAAATCAGGCCATGGGAGAACCGCTCGTATTAAGAAGTCTCCTTTCTTCTCAACCATGACACGGCTACGAAGGCACTAAAGCGTCCAGCAACCTTTTGCAGAGCCACACGTTCCTTGCTGGCAGGAATGGACAATTTGGGCAAATCTAATTTTCAGTTTCACTTCTCCACAACATTTATTTGGCTGGGCTGTGGTTTTTCCTCACCAGCTGGTACAAAATGCCATTCCCTGCTGCAGCCCAAACCTCTGTACTCACTAGAGACTCCCAAATGGATACCAACACCGGCCCACACAGGAGGTTCAGTGTGCTCCAGACCAGGCCTTGTTCCTGAGAGACTCTCTCAGAGACTTTTCAAATGTTTCTGAAGAGGCTCTGTCAGAGCTGCGTTTCTTATCCAAAAAACCATGTAAAACTTGCAACCTGCTGCGGTGGGCAGATTTTTACAGGGCCGCTTCCCAAGATTTGGCCCAGGGTCCCTTGTGCTGTCCTCTCCTCCAGGGCCCAGTTCCTGAAGCTCTGCCCTTGCCTTTGCCGTGTCTCCCCATGGTGCAGCTGTGGTTTTCCAGCCCCACCGTGGCTCCTCTGCCTCCCTCCATCACCAGGCAATGAGGGGCATTTCCGTCTGTTTTCCAGGGAGCCAGTAACATCTGCATGCCCTAAGGGAAGGAAGCAGTTTTTAATACACATCCCAGTGTGTGCTTTGCATCTGGGATTGAAACCCACGCTCTGCTCTCCCAGTCTACCCAGTTTGCACCACAGGAGTGCTACAAATGGCTACTCACTGAAGGACACACAGAAAACGTCAGAACTAACAGGAAAATCTAAAACTGGATGGCATGGGTGGGGCCTCTTCAAAAACATGAAGCTTTTGCCAAAGCAGCTGCAGGATTTCTTTTTCTTTGCCATTTTAGCCCCATTTCTCATCCAAAAATCCTGCCCTGGCGTACCTGAAGCCGTTGGATTTAGCTGAGCTACCCGTGGGTTTCCATGTACTTTGTAGCTCCGAGGTACCGATCCCCGAGGCTGGGTGGGATAGATTTGGTGGAAGGCAGATCTCAGCAGGTCAGCATCGCCCCTGGAGCTCGCAGGGCATTCGCAGAAGAGAGGATCAACAAAAGGTTGGGCTGTTTCCTGCCGTAGACTGCCAGAGAAAGGACACCAAGAAAATTGCCCGCCCTGCAGAATATTGCACTTCTCTTCAGGCCCTCCTAGTGGAGATTTCTTGGATGCAAATATGAGGTGTTTCTTCTAAAGCCTTCATCTGATCTCTAGGTCCAGACATGTACATAACGGAACAGCAAATTCGGGGAAAGCTTTATGAAAACTGCTCTGGCTGATGCATTCCCAGCATCTGCCGCTTTAATCCTCCCTTGTTGGAAAAGAAAGGAGCTCAGTAACAGGCTGGTAATTAATTCTACAACAATACTCAATAAGGAAAAGTTTGGTTTTAATAAACAGAACAGAACTCCTGATTTAATGCGAACATATTCAGTTAGAAGGACATCTCAAAAATATTTATATTAGAAGCAAGAACAAAGCAATAATAACCACACTCTACAGGAAGTATTGCTTGCTTTCTGGTGATTAATAAACCCCAGGAAGGAATAAAATGGATGGTCTAAATTTTTCTTCCCTGTTTCCCATAAACTGAAACACACAAAGGAAATAAATGCCTATGGTGAAACCAAAGCCAAAACTTTATTGTGAACTTATTATAGGAATGTCTTGAGGTAGTCCCTACCAAAACAATGCTAAAGAATCAGCTGAAACTCAATTGCAATATTTCTCATCAAAACATTTAGCTCAACAGGAAATACAATGTCATACAGGCAGTAAAAGTTTTAATTCCTTTTTCGTTATCCTTTGTTTTTCAATAAACAGTTGGAAAACAAACTACAGAACACCCTTGGATGTTCATCTCAGAATACTTCTTTCATCATTTTTATCTAAAATATCCTCTCTCCAAATCTGCCTGGCAGTCTGTTCTGAAAAACCAGTCTGTCACTGGGAATGTGCCAGACACATTTTACAACCCCAACACCAGACCACAGCCAGAGGTCGTATGGGTTTTTGCTGTCAGAAGCTCTCTCTAAGCCCTTGGGCTGCGCAGTTCAGCTCTCACCATCTCAGGTCCTCGCTGTGGTCTAACCCCAGCCAGCAACCAAGCACCACAAAGTCGTTCCCCCACCAGTGGGATTGGGGAGAGAATCGGAAGGGTAAGGAGCTGGAAAATCCATGGGTTGAGATAAAGACAGCTTAACAGGGAAAGCAAAAGCCATGCACACAAGCAAAGCAAAACAAGGAATTCATTCCCCGCTTCCCATGGGCAGGCAGGTGCTCAGCACCTCCAAGAGAGCAGGGCCCTGTCCCCTGGAAGGGTGACTTGGGAAGGCAAACACCATCACTCCAAATGTCCCCCCACTTCCTCCTTCTCCTGCCCCCTTTATACACCAGGCATGATGTCACAGGGTCTGGAACATCCCTTGGGTCACTGGGGCTCACCTGTCCCAGCTGTGTCCCCTCCCGACCTCCCAGGCACCCCCAGCCCTCCCCAGGATGGCTGTGTGAGGGGCAGGAAAGGCCTTGGCTCTGTGCAATCCCTGCTCAGCAATAACAACATCTCTGCGTTATCAACCTGTGTTCAGCACGAAGACAAAACACAACCCCATTCCACACACTGGGAAGGAAACGAACTCTGCTCCAGCCCAAACCAGCACAGGTCCCTAAAAAGGGGCAGGTGTGCAAGGCTGGCATTGTAAGGAAAGAACCTGGAAACCTTTTTGAAGTTTTCATGTGCTGTGATGAAGATGACAGAGAAAGACAGAGTCCGTATGGATTTGCAGTCAGGCACTGGTTTAAAAACAAAAAAAAGATACTGCAGTGATTTAAGTGTGTTTGTCCAGACCTCTCTTCCACACACTATGGGTACAAATCTGTCCCTTGCACCACATCAGGACGTTTTGAAAGGGGTCATTAAGTCATCTCCGTAACTGACGTGCCCTTTTGAGCGTCAGCTTCCTTTCCACAGGCAGAATCCCCCAGGGCCAGCCGTGACATTGCGGTGCTGCATCCATCACTCACTGCAGACACTGCTCCTTGCTTGCACCTCAGCTGGCACTGCAAACTGCCTTTTCCAGGCAGCTGGAACTGCTGCAACAGCCTCCTCTGCAACGGGCTTTGCGGGAGGCTGGCTGGAGCGTAGAAGTCACGAATATATAAAGAGGAGGTGAAACATTCAGGATCAAAGCAATGGGGAGAGGGAGGTTGTTTGCTTTTTGGTTCAGAGCTGGAGGAGCAAACTAAGAGATGGAAACTACAGGGCACAACAGGAACACAGTGTGGCACTGACAGCAATCCATACGTGTCTCTCACACTCTGATTTTAATCTTAGCTCTAATGAATTCCTAGCAGATGTGTCATAAACAGATAAAATCCCTAAGAAACCAAAGCTACCACTGGTAGTCCAGGAGAGGGACGGGAAGGATTTGGGTGATACATTTCGTCAACTCAACAGAAACAGAGGTATACAGTGAGTTACTCTCGTGATACTTATAAAGAGATGTCTGGGGAAAAAAAAAAAAAAAAAAAAAAAAAAGCAGAAGTAGATAATTCTGTAATACTCAGTGTGAATACCCCAAATAGAGAGCTTTATTCTTTGAAATAGAAAACAATCATTTATTCCAGCTGTGTTCACATCCTTTTTGCCTTCCAGGGTTAATCTGCTGAAAAGCTTTTAGCTAAGATTAATGTATATCCAGCTGTTTCTGGACTTTTCTGTTTTATCCAAAAATCAACACACAGCAAACAAACAAGCAAATATTGGCAATAACATATTAGCCAGAAAAGGAATATTTCAACCCAAGCACAATTCCCATAATGTTGCCTTTCATTCTGGAAGAATAAAGCAAATTGAATTTGTTTTC
Organism: Dasyornis broadbenti; assembly: GCA_013397935.1. Taxonomy (NCBI): domain Eukaryota; kingdom Metazoa; phylum Chordata; class Aves; order Passeriformes; family Dasyornithidae; genus Dasyornis; species Dasyornis broadbenti. Next base: position 3,084,358 of record VZRN01004005.1, on the reverse strand, counting down.
TAACAAGAAAAAAACATTGAGACGGGGTGAAAAAAGGTACTTTGCTAATTTATAGCATTGTTGAGAAGACAAGGAGATTAAAGAGATTAAGAGCTGGGAGTTAAAGCTTGCTGGTTGCATACGTGGTATGGGTAGAGATAAGGTCAGTGGGGAAGCTGAGGCTTTGGAGGTCTTTAACGGATTGTTACCACCCTAGCAGCTCGTTTTGCTAAAGAGATTCTTCCCCAAAACACCACAAAACGCAAAATAAGCAGTCACGGAAATGCCCTTATCAAAGCTGAAAAGTTAAGCATGAACATCCTTAAGCAGAACAGAGAGCAAAAGCCAGCCGAGACTGCACCAAGAAGCAAACTTTGATCTGGTGTCCACATGCCAGTTTTTAAGGCACCTTTCTAGGCCCTGCTGGACTCCTTGCAACACGGTCAAATACAGCCTGTGAGTATTTCGCTTACCGTTTTTCACCTGTAACTTTCCATTTCCTTAGTCGCCACGTGGAATTTTTTCCGCGGCAAGGTTGCTGTCATTTCACAGATGACGCTCTAAGTATCACCCTTCGTTACAAAAAAAGAGAAATACTGTGCTTTTTAAAGCACAGTTATTGTTCCTCTAGGTTTAATCAACCACCAACAACAGGCCCTGTGATGTTTTTCTGTTTGAGATTGTGAGGGATCCATTTCCAACTCTGTGGGAAAAAATGCAAACAGAGGCAAGGATAACTTTTCAGAGGAGTGCCACAGAGTAGTGGAGAAAGTCTGGGGTGTGGTGGGAGGCAAAATAAAGTCTGTGCAGAAATGCTGGCCAGCCTGAGCAGTAGGGAGAAGGTCAAGCCCATGGGGATGAAAGAAAATTCAACTTTTTAAATGACAGTTTCTTCGGTGAAAAGTGCTGCTTCAAGTCTACCAAAATTTGAAGAAAAAATCTCTTCAAAATGAAGTTGGACCTTATTCTATCACAAGTGTTTCAGAAAGACATATTCCAAAATGGAATTTTTTTTAAAAAACTCCAATCTTTCTGGCCGTATGTACTACATTAAATTTTCCTCTAAAGCTTAAAATGGAAATAAAATAAATTCTTGCACACAGTCTCTGCAAATCCTGAGCTTGGCGTGAGGAGGGGGAGCTGCCCCCAAATCTCAGCTTTTTTTCAGAGTAAACCAAGCTGTTCTCTGATCAGCACCACAAGCAGATATAGAACTTGAGATACGACTCAAGTCCCAGTCTGTGGTGATCCACAGAAAATGTGCATCTGTTGCAGCAAAAGGGAAGTTTAATTGGAGCTGAAGAAGCTCATGTTTGTAGGCTGGGCACTCCTCCTGTCAGCAGCTAGTGCAGGAACCAGGGTGAATGGATATTTTCCATCACCTTCCTTTTGTGAGGCCATAAAAAGATCAGTCTTAAACATTATAACATACAGAACTTTCGTTAGTGGTTCCTTTTTTTTTTTTTTTTTAATAGCGATAGGAAAGATTTTTTCAGCATCAGCTTACTGGGAAAATCCTTCATGATGATCAGCTCTAAAGAGATGTGAGTGCTGAAAAGGAGCAGGAAATTCAAACTTCATAGAAGTTGTGGAATTATTTCCCCTAACATGTAAAAGCAGTTCTCAGAGGAATCTTGAAACATGAATCTGTTTACTTTTTGGGGGGGCCTGATGGTGTTTCCGTGTGAGAGCACAAACCTTAGCACATCCAAACCAACCACCTCTGAGGAACTATTCAAAACATGCCACAAAAAGAGGGACACGCATTCCCGACCGTGCCAGGGCACTGCAATATCCAAGCACCTCCAAATGGCCTCGGAAAGGTACTCGGCCCAAGTTATGACAGACATGCTTTAGACTGCACCAAAAAATCCAATTGAAAAAATAAAAAAGACAATGACAGCGTGAAGGACCTTAAAATGTGAATGTCTTGGGCAAAATAACGTGTCAACAGAGCTAAAACTAGCAATGACATGGCATTGTTTGAATTTTAATGCAGATGCTGTGCACACGGAAAGCAGCATGTCACCTTTAAATAGCATTTCACTTCTAAAGGGAAATAAATACAAGAACAAAAAAACAAGCACAGAAAGGTCTTCCTCACAGACAGTCAGGTAGAAAAGAGGCTCAGATATTGGTGCTATTCCTGGATCACTGCTAAACCACTTCTACGTCCTCCTTTTCTGCTCATTAGTTGTAATAGCTGTATTAGCAGTAATAGTTGCCGTTGCTTTTTTTCGAGAGTGCAGTAATTCAGCAACATATGAGACACACATATCCATAAAACTGAGTGTTTAACAAGGATTGAATCACTGAATGTCTTCTCAATAATGCCAAAGTCTGCAAAGTATCAGAAAACCACTGAGAAAAAGAGTATTCATGACCTTCAAGCCTTCCTCAAGACACTGCTCCAAAATCTGTCACGGCTCTTTCTGCACCCTCGGAAGTGCTGTAAAATTTATCCTCAGGAAGGATCCCAGACTGAAGGTTGGAATCTCAGGCTGATGGTTCATCTTTCCTTATTTCCAGAGTGCTGAGCCTACCCTGAAGCCGTGGGGTTTCCATTGCAGCACCCTCCCCTCACAACATCTTCTAGCAATTTCATCTTGGCGGGTTTTCTGCAAGGAAGCAGACGGCAAGAAGCAGTCTTGTCCTCCTAAAAACTATATATACAAAAAAAAATAGTTGGGGTCCTCTGAGTTCAAACAAATGCTCCTCAGCTGTGTTTCTTTGCATGTAAAGCTCGATAACTGGCTCCTCTGAAAAGCCAGAGTGCCAACGGTGAGGTATTGCTTGAAAAATTCAGCTCCTGCAGTTTCTCAGTGTTGGCTGCACACCCTTCTGTGCACACGCAGCCTCACGGCAACACGCACACCCAGCCGAGGCTTCAGCAGCTTCGCAGGTCAAAACAGACACAATAAACCACAGAAAATTCAACAGATGCTGCATGAAATACTTGCCTTTTCTTCAAGGGAAGCTCTGTTCAACAGACTTTCTGCTTTATTTTTTATGACAGCATCTGTTTTATCTTATCAGGCTTCCTTTTCCAGCAACATACAGAGCTTTCTGCGTGCTCCCTTGCCCAGTTAAAACAACAAATCATGAAAATAAGATGCTGGCAAGCAAGCAAGGGGTTGAGGCTGCCCGTGTGTGCAGAGCTGACGGGGTGTGGTGAGCTGATCTCTCAGGCTGAGATCTCGGCCACCCTCTGATCTCCCACCGTCTGTATCCACCAAGGGCCTGCTGCTGGCACGGGAGCGCACTGGAATCACTTGGATGGGAAGCAGGAGCCCAGACTATTGGCATTCCCAAAACGTGTGAAGGATGCAGAGATGCCCTGCTGCTGTCCAGCATCCTCCACGTGGCACCAGGATTCCCATTTCAGAATCATTATCATCGCCTCATCCTCATAATCATTATCGAAATCATTATCATCGCCTTCTTCTCTGCTTCTTCATCTTCTCATACCAGATTGCTGACAGTATTAGGAAACGGTAGTCGCTATTAACTGTCTATGTAATTTTTCACTCACTTTGTTTTATTTTTAGTCTTTTTCTTCTTCCTCCCTTTAGTGCCTTCTTTTCTCAGTGGTGTAACTGCATCAATATTTAAAGCCTTTTAAAGATTAAATTACGTGTATAAAGAAAAGCAAGGCAGCAGGCTGAAGATATATCAAATACTATTGCCTCATGATAACAGTAGTGGCAAAACACAGATCAGCTGCAGCTTCTAAAACATTTCCCCAAAAAGGATGGATTTATCCTTTACCTGCATTAAAATAGAATTAGATGCCCCCATTGTGGCCTACTTGCTTTCTTCTGTTTCCACTCTCACACAAAGCTTGTGTACCCCAAGAGCCACAGACAAAAACCCCGGCCCTGTCCCTCCATTCACCCAGAATGTGCATGCCCAGATTACCTGGAGCATTAGTGAGCTCTCAGATCAGGACTTGCTCCAACAGCAGATCTTCACGAGGGCTATTGGGTGATTAATTAAATACAGCTCAAAGCCAAACACATTTCTGCCCGTACTTCCCGGAATTTTAATGCAGGTACCGTACACGTAGAAAGCAGCACGTCACCTTTAAATAGCATTGCACTTCCAAAGGGAAATAAACACAAGAACAAAAAAGCAAACAAAAAAATCTTTCCTTACAGACACTTCTCCATCAGCATATAGAAAGCAAAATGTAATAAATAAAGCCAACACCCTGGACTGAAATGGATCCCATGCAGCAGGCAAATTGAAGTCTAAATACAACCAGTTCCAGACCCACAGTGCTGGCAGGAGCCTTGGTGGGTCACCTCACCTACGCCCAGGGCACAGGACAGGACCAAGCCCACCCCAAGAGACTGCCCTGACCTGCACAGGTCAAGACCTGGAAGGTCACGAGAGTGACTGGCTGCATTGCTGATTCAGACCCCATCTTCTGGCTGTAAAAAGCTCCTTCTTCATAAAATTTTCCAATAAAGACTGATTCCAGGACACAGAGCTGCAAACCCCTCCCAGCTGAATATGTAAGTATACTACACACATTGATTTTTAGAATTTTAGACCTCCTTTTTTCCTCCACCTTTCTTTTAACCTCAAAACCACTGAAAATCCTGTCCAAAGCCAATTTACCTCCTTTACCGATATCAGTAATTTGCGTTCTACCAAAGAGAATTGTTTTGCCTGGCTCATTGAAATGCAGCAATTTTCCTGTGTCTGTTGTGAGCTTCTGTGTCCTGCCCGTGTCCCTTTGCCTGCACAGCTGTGTGATGCCCCATGGCTGGTGGAAATCTCGTGTCAATTTAGTTGTAATACAATATTGGGAATATTGGGAAAACGCTGACCATCACTGCAGCTGCAGGTGACCCCGAGGAGGCACCAGTTTGCTGCCCAGAGTGGTCCAAGGGCCCTTGTGGGAAGCCTTCAAGAAATTTCCTCACTGGTATTTGACCCTTTTTCGTCTTCAAGCCTCATGTTAGGCTTAGCTCCCAAGTCATTTATTCCCAACTTCCTATTTTTGTACATTTGGGAAAATGATGTGCAGCTTGCCCATTCTCACGCTCGTTTCAGCGTCGTGGCTCTCTCTTCTCCCTACAGTGGTGACTTTCAAAAGGCATCTCCCAGCCTGTAATGAGAACTGATGGGTAGCACCAGGTCTGGGCAGCACAGACATAAAAAATAGGAAAACAATGTAACATCTGCGGTTTTTGGTTTACCTGCCACAGCAGTGTGGAGGAAGAGGAGTCTCTGCAGCTTCTTGGCCCCTGGGGTTCCACAAGGGGCACAGCTCAGCTTTTTGCCCTAACCTCTCAGTTAAAAGAAAATCTACACTGCAGCCTTCAGCCTTCCAGAGCTCCTGATGGAAATAAAGGGCACTAAGTTCTCCAGTTTTCCTTGGGATTTGCTCCAGAGAGCTTAGAAACTGCAGATCTGCGTGCCTGGTTTGCACTAGAGCACACGAGGAGCCAAGTGCAAGGGGAATGCTCTGCAGATGGTGCCAGATGGATGCCAGACAAAATCTTCATTTTCCTGTCCGGGACAACCACTAAGCTTTTGCTTCCTGGTCAAACTTCCAAGGCATCCAGCAAGAGCAATTTTCTAGCTAGAGGGATGTGTTTTTCCAGTGCCAATTCAGGTCTGAAGTTTGCTTATTCTCCTCACGTAGCGCAACTGGCAGAAGTAACAGAGCAAGATCAAAAGGAAAAGAAACTACACGAGAAAAGATGAAGTATGAAATAATACGGGTAACAGACAAGCTGCAATTCATGATCAAAGGAATGAATCTGGCCCCAACTATATAAATAAAGAAGTATCTTCCCCCATTTCTGAAAGGAAGAATTTGTTGTTTGCCCTCATATCACACAATCCTTTCAAGTGCAGCTATACTTAGGTAGCTGAAAGGGGAAAAAAATGTAATAGAGCACCTCAAATTTTATCTATTTTGCTTTAATCATCGTGAAAGAGGGTTCTCCTGGGATCTCACTGCTTTCCCATTCATGTTATGTATAATCCACAAAACAAATAATCAAACCCCAGAGCATTTTCCATCCCAGCCAAACAAGGAGAGTGTCAAAACAAGGTCTCCCGACCACCACCAGCTCGAAGCAAAGGTCCTCAGCAGATCAGCACTGCGCACCCCACAGGTTTCCCCTCCACAGCCACAGAGTGGATCAGCGAGACAGAAAACATCCCACGACCATCCACCAGAGAAAGCAGCACCCGATGGCACCCACCCCGTGGGGTTTCCTGGTCACTTACCTTCAGTGGAGCATGAGGCTCAGAGAGGGCTTGAGGAGCAGGTGGTGGAAGCACTGGGAAGAAATGGTTTTCCCCTCTCCCAGGACAAATTGAGGGAGAAGCCTGAAATAGGAAAAGTACCTCAAGCCTCTCGGCCCTCTGACACATGGGCAACTCTGCAGTGAGAAGGTGCCTCCAGGTCTGCTGCTGATGCTCAGGTGAGCAAAAGAGATCTCCCCACTGGAGTCTTGCAGAACCCGTTGCGCAGGTCAGCCTGGAAATGGACTTTTGGGCCTCAGGGAAAAGGAGAAAGCCTTCACTGCTTGAAAAAAGAAAATTTGATGTCTTACTCTTCAAAGGCAAATCAAGACAAATATCCAGAAATTTTCACTTTGGCTTTTAGTCTCAAACACCATTTGCCTCCCATCTTATTTATGACGGGTGACAGAGTGCAGCTCTCTGGCCACAGGACACTGGAGACTGATGGCATCAGGGTGAAGTCCAGGCTGACTTGCCAAAGACCGGGAGCAGCAGAGTTTCTGTGACACACGCCAGGCCTGGAATGAGTGTTGATTTTCCCCCTCTCCCTCTACCCCATGCCCCTCTACCCCAGAAATGGGTCCAGACCCGTCTCCCAACTTCAAGAGAGGTGAATGCCAGAAGCAGCAGCAGCACCACCTTCCTCAGTGTGCAGCTCTCTTGTGCTCTGACCTTTTGTGTTGAATCAGAAAAATGTTACAGCATTTCCTCTGAAATGGATGGGCTCCCAGCACACCTGCACGTGGAGGTTTTGCACAGAGAAGCATCAGCCTGACATCAGCAATGACTAATGGGCACTCTGCAAAGCTGAGCATTCAAAGGCTTTGTGTTCCCATGGCAAGGACCAATTTTCACAAGAGCTGGGCTCATACTTTTGTTTTACTGACAACCAGTGTGCAGAAAACTTTCAAAATCCAAAAGAAAAGGCTGAAGATTTTGGATTCTGGTGTGGTTTTCAGTGTCAGCTTTGAAATGCACAGAATGTCCTTGTGGAACTGAATTTTCCAAGTAATTTGATGTTTGCATGCCAAGAATTTTCGGTGTGATTGTTCCTGAACAGAAGGTGAACGTTAGTATACACATTCAAGGGAGGTGTGCCAGAACCATTGGAATTCGTTCCTCTGTTCCTGCTGGCCATGGCCGAGACATCCCCACAGAAACCTGAACTTCTTGAGGCTGCACCTCTGGGGAGAAAACAGCTCCTCTGACAATCTCTGCTGTGCTACCAGATCAAAAACTCCATCTCAGCTCTTCTCCTTCCCTCTGCTTCCCGCCCTTACCTATTTAAATAAACCACTCTGGGGCATCTACGATTTTTTGGGGTTGCACTTGTCTTCAGGGGAGCTCCCAGCTCTGCACAAGCCCCTTGCCAACCATTGTAACACCAATCATCCCAGCATCAATTTGGGCTGGATATGTTTTTATTAATGCTTCCTTTATGTGCATTAGATGCCTAATAAATAATTGGTGAACAACAACTGGGGAAGAAGTCCCTCAGTGCTTGATTACTGAGGCCCTCAAGTTAGAGCAGCATTTGCCCGTTGCAGTAATTCCCTTCCAACTAGTGTAAAACATTGATAAGACACATTATTTTAAAAAATTAACCCAGAGAAAACGTTCTTTTTTCGTTCAACACAAGTTTAATGTGCTTCCTCTAAGAAGCAGCAAAAGACAATAATTTTTATTCATGCTCTTGTCTCTTTACCACTCCTATTAAGTCTGTGAGTGTCAAAGTTTCTGCCACTGGTTTTATGAAAAAAAAAAACAGAAAAGAAAGTTTGACAGGAACCCATTACAGACATCAGTTTTATGTCTACCTGCCTACCCTAAGAGCTTGGAGACAGCAGATTGTATTCCTTGTTTCAAAATTGAACTCTTTGGAACTTCCTGCCCCTGAAAAGTCTGACCTCGATTAATAAATTCATCTGCCCAAGGAAGGAACAATATTTGCTTTACAGTACAAGTTTGGGAGCTGATTTTTATGGCCTGGAATGTCTAAAGAAGTATTCAGAAAATAGTGAAATGTAAGGCATAGCCTGGCAGGCTAATTTTAGAAAACTGAATTATCAAGTTTTAACGTTAAAGCTAAAGCTGGAGCCGTACAGGATTAAGCAGAGACACAATAATATCACCATTTAAAAAGTTATTAAATGTTTGCTCTTTCAAGTAAAATTGTACTTTTGTAATCCCTCCATTCAGAGAAGAGTTTGGGGAAATATTCATGCACACAGTCTGACAGCTGAATCACCTCCTTTAGCTGTGCATCCCATTTGCTTTTTCTGTATTATTCGCTACCACAGAGACACGGTGATTTAACATTAATTTAATTTACATATATTAAATGTGCTCAGAGTATTTGCACAGCTTGACTAAAACTATGGGACCAGCTTTCCAAATTCAGATAACTTCATGGCAAAGCCCACAGGATGCAGTTATTTTGCTAAGCTGGCTGTGGAACAGAGTCACTTCTTAACTCCTCAAATTCAGCTATTCATGGAGAGTTAATTACTTCTGTTCTGCATATCAGCAGCAGCTTGACAAGCCTCATGCATTAGCATCTTTTTCCTTTGTCAGGCCTTGCTCTGCATCTGTGTCCTTTCTCAAAGCTTTTCAGAAAGCTTCTGTGTTGATCCATGCAGTTTTCCTTTTGAAAATCATAAAATTGGATGATTATAAAAAAGATTGTCGTGTTCTGAGAGTAGAGGGAATCTTTCACAGTCACTTTTTTGCTCCTTGCGCCGGTGTACATCTAGATCTGTAGTGCTAAGTATTCCAAACCCATTGCCTGTCTCCCTGCACCGCTAGGGTAGGAAGCAGAGCTGGGGAAGCCCCTCAAAAATACTGATATACGAGCCACAAGTTCTATTTTCTATTTCCATGGATTTCTCTGTTGTGTTATAGCATCCCTTACATAAATTGATGAAGTTCTATCATCGATTTCCAAGTCCTTTTCCTCAGCGATTTGCGGGGTTGTGTGTTGTGTGCCTTGACTGCCTTGAGCTCTATTTTTGGGATGGCTGGAAACCTTCTGCTCTCCAAATTGGTGGCACATGAATGTAAAAGTTCATTATGCGCCGGTAGTACTCCTTCAACTGTTACTTTTTTTATTCAGCAGCCTGTAGTAATCTTCAAATTCCAGAGAAGTGGTGTCCGGCCCCTTTGACCTCTGCCATAGATGGAGACAGGAAAGGGAACTGGAACAAGCAGCAGGATCCCAAATACGGTCACTCCCTAAACTAAAGCAATCAAAACCACTTGGTCAGGGGGATCAAAACAAGGGGTACAAGTACAGTAAGAGGCAAACACAGCGAGAAACTTGTGTGTGACTCATTGACTGACTACTGCAAAGAGCCGAAATGTAAACTGTAACTTACTGAGGTGTTAAAAGCCTTAACAGTCAGCTGCAAATGTTAAAAAAAAAAAAAAAAAGTGAAATTCATGTCATAACAGCAAAAACTAAAACACCATTGTGACGTCAACACAATTTCCAGTGGAAATCTAAACCAAAGCCCCATAGTAGCTACTATGAAGAACATTAACTCTATCCCAGAAAAACCAGCACAGTCCTGAAAGAGAATAAAAACATCTCCCTCTGCCCTGTATCTTTCTCAGTAGAATCAGCTACATCAACCTCTGCTCAACCAATGCCTTCAGATCCACCATCCTATTGTCTTTTTAAATTAAACAGTTCATAAAGCAAACGATAAACCATCCCTTGTTGTGCTGTGTAAGTGTCAGAGAGGTTCAATAGATTACAAACATGCTCTTAGGGCCGGCTCAGGAAGCAAATCTTTTGGGTTGCGACCTTCCCCCGAGGAAGGGCTGCAAAGGCAGGGATACAGAGAGGGTTGTGCACTGCTCCTGCCGTGGCAGAGGAGCTTTGCAAGGGGAGACAAGCGCAGCCCAAAAGTCAGTTTTGGAAAAGGAAGAGGGGATGCACATGAAACGTGAAGAATGGCGTGTATTAAACCTGGGAGAGTCAGCAGGAAAGCAACACGAGCTGGCAGACGAAGCTCCAACAGGATTTGCTAATTAGCCATCAGCTGCTGCCAGGGTGAGCGCTGGGGAAGCACGACACCCGTGAGCTGTCACCATCGCCTCATCAGAGCTCCCTTCTCCCAAACTTCCTTTCTTCCTCTCCCCTCCATCAGAAGAGTCCTGAGGGACTGCAAGGCACAAAGCTCAGCAGCCAGGCAAGGCTGCTGCTGAAGCACTGACAGCTCAGAGACGGCATCTCCACGCAGGCTTGGGAGAGTTTTGCATTCCAGCGTGGAGCTGAGCTCGATTTTGTGTAACCTCCGTGGGTACCATCCTTCGGTCGAGCCAGCCCGAAGCCTGGCAGAGCTTCTCCTTCACTGATTTTCTCTCTTTTGCCTCATCTCAAGCTGGATAGGCAGGAGAAACCACAAATGAGAGATCTGCTTATTAAACTGTGTTAATAAAAATGAATGTGTCACGTGCCATCTGTGTTTGTAGGAGTGGGTATTCAAGGCAAATGGTGGAGGAATTAAATTGGTGTTGTTCTATAAAGCCAGTTTGTGATGAATAATACTCCATGGTAAAGATGTTACTTGAAAAATGATTGGAAAATCTAGTGCTAAGGCAGTTGACTACATTTTGCTTAAGCACCAGTTAAAAATTAGGGAATGAATGTATGATTTAAAATATATTTCCAAAATTATTTCATCTATATTTTCCATTTAGCTCATAGTTGGGATGAAGAGCACTCTTACTGTCTAAAAGCAATAGTCTCCGAGAATTTTATCTAAGCATTTTTTAGCTCTGAATTATTCTTTTTTTTAAAGCAAGATAGATATAATTTCCCATTTACAGAGCCCAATCTCTGCGTGATTTGCAGTCCAGATTTTTCAGCATTGTGCTAATTCATGAAAAGAAGAGAGATAAAACAACCAGAAACAAAAGGAAAACCAGTTTTGCTTCACTGTGTAAGGAGCAGGAAATACAAGGAATTAACAGGAGAAATGGGAAAAGCAGAGCAGTGAGAGAGAGAGAACAAAAATTTCTCCTGCCTCCCTTGCACTATGGTGCCACACTCCCTCCATCCTTTGTGGTGGCAAACTCCCTCCTTCCTTTTTGATACCAGATTACCTCCACCCTCTGTGATGTCGGACCCCATCTATTTCCAAAACTATGAGAAAGCTAAATGTTGTTTATCCTCATTCAGAAGGATTGGATAAGTTGAGGGTGAATTTTAGCTACGTAATATCCCAAGCTAAGTGCTTGTGGATGTGCAGAGAACCAGGAGTGATGCAGGAGCGCTGTGTTGCCAGCAAAGGGACAAAATGACTTCTATAGCTTCTCTCCATTTGCGATTCCTATGATTGTCTCATAAGGAGAATAACCCCCAGGATGTCTGAGTCGATGACAGTTATGTTCAGCCACAGCTTTCTCAGATCAGTTTTGTCATAGAATGTATTCATCATCGATATTTTGTCCTCTTCTTCCCCATCCTAACTTTTTTGTCCTCTTCTTCCCCATCTGTCTGGTGACAAAAAAAAGGTCAAGTTCAGTGCAGCTCTAGTGACAGCAATTAGATTGGGAACGTTGTTTGCAAACGAGTAGGACTTTGCCAGCCAACTTCAAATGCAGCTTCAGCTTGTTTCTCAGGTTAGCCATACAGGCCTGCTTGGTTTCTTAAGCCTTGTGATCAGCAACAAGTGAGTTTTGCCTTGCTTTCAACACTAGAACTTCCCTATGGTAGCATCTGGATTTTATCACAGCACTACAGCAGAAAGGGTCAACTCTTCAGACCTCGCGCCTGGGCCAAGCATTTCACCCAGGATGGCCCTCTCAGAGCATTTCTGTGCTGAACAGCAGCTGTTTGTTTGTTTGTTTGTTTGTTTGTTTGTTTGTTTGTTTGTTTGTTTGTTTGTTTTTAAAGCATCCATCTAGTGAAACTGGAGAAAACCATTTCTTTCCGGATTACATGGCAATTCTTTGTGAGGCAGCATTAGTCTGTTGCCCAGTGTCAGAACAACAAATGGAAGTGTCTCTCTTGAGGGCCACAGAAAAGCTTAATCTGTTCTGTCACTCGCCTCACCCTTCCCAAGCACTGTGGGTTTGTAATTTATCCTTTTATCCTTTCTTCAGGTGTCCCAATAGAAAGCTGCTTTTCTTTTTTCACAGGGCTGTCTCCTCTCAGCAGCCTCAGCCTTTGTGTAAGTTCTGTTTACCATAAGGAGCAGCTACTCCATTCCCTTTCCTTTCTCCTGCCTTGGCTCTCCACGTGGTGACAGTTCCTGCACCTTATTTTGGCCACTGGACAAGTGGGTAAACTTTCCTGCAGAAAAATTTCTTTTCGAGTGAAAGCGAGCACTCTTTTACTTGAATGTGCTGGATGTATTTAGTTTCCTTTAAAAGATACACTTTCGTGTAACCTTTGTAGAAGAAAGGGAAAGAGATCAATAAATAAAATGAATAAACCATAAAGGCATCTTTTCCAGAGTCAAAGGGATGAAGGGGAAAGGGTACTGAGGAGGTCACGAGGTTATTTGTGCACTTCTAAAACATTCCTGAAGCGTGCACCGAAATTAGGGAACGCTGTATTGGAGGATGCAGAGGTCAGGTACATTGTTCAAAGACTCAGCCCCTGGCATCACAGAAGTGTATTGAAATTTTAATATCATAGAATGAAGAAAGCTCAAACAAGGAACCCTCCATAGCTTCCAGCTGCTGGGAAAACAGCACACATTAAAATATGCTCCCAAAAAACGCAGAACTTAACTGTTCAGGAGGTAAAAACCCCAGAGTTGTGCTTCTCAAATAAGGTTTTTTAGCCAACTGGAGTACATCAGCATCCTACAACTAATTACTCTTGTGAGAATAGCAGTGTAAAGCAATTAGCATTAATTTGGAGAAGACTAAGCACGACCATGCGTAAAGGATGAATTAATCACTGCTGCAGAGTCTCTGGCTAGAAGTAGTCCAGTGACAAGGGTGAGCAGCAGGCCAGCACGGCTAACACCGAGATACAAACTGAAGCTGCATTTGGAGTTAGCTGGCAAAGTCAGTGCCAGTCTGAAGAGACAAAGGCATTTAGGAGCGGACAATCAACTCAGCTGAAGGTGACAGATCGCTTGGGTGAAATTGCTTTGTGCACTGGCGCTGAGATTGGGAAGCAGGGAGCAAGGGCATGCAGGCAGAGGGGCTGACGAGAGCTGGGATTCAGTGAGGCACAGGCAGGCAATAGCAGCTCTCACAAGGAGCTGGGCACTGCTGACTGAGGTCACAATGAAGAGGTACTGGCTGTGAGCAGGAAAAAAAATGGATCCACCGTTTACCTAAGAAGAGGACCAACGTGAGGGGAAATATGACCCTCAGAGTGTTCTGTTGTAACATTTATGTATTACCATTTTTCCAAAATTCCTTTGAATGTGATAGGCAAGTCTTCAGAGCAAGGACCAGCCCTTTCCAACACCTACAAGTGCAGGATGCAAGTATAAATGATGTGAAACTGCCCATTTCCAACAGACCCAAATAGAGGCTGGTCAGCATTTCTAAATCCTGGCCGGAGATCACTACAGAAAAACTCCCAAAATCCCTCTGGTGTAGGCACTGGTGATAGGGAATTATTGTTTTGTTCCAGACAGAAAAATCAAGGTCCTGTGCTTGTGTGGTAGTTCAGAACCCGTGGCAACCTCCTTCAAACAGCACGACCCAGCCTTCTGCTTTGCCTCTAATTTGACTATTGCCTCCCTGCACTGCCCCTTGGGAATCACTTTCTATGATTTCAGTTTGGAAAACCACCTTTGCTCCCTGCCTTTAATTTCCAGCAGCATTGCAGCATACTGGCATAGCTCCCATCTCCTCAGTTCCAGGTGCCACCCATACAGGTGGCAGGAGCTTCGGATCACACAATGCCCTCAGAAAGCACCATGGCATAAGCAAGCACAACCAGATCCGGGGCTCATTTTGGCAGAAAAGAGGATCCATTTCTCACATTGCTTTGATATTGAAGAACTCATTTTTCAAAGGGCATCTATATTTACGCCTCCTAATTATGAGCACCATCGTTGAGTACAAACGAGACAGTTCAACAGCCAGCTAAATGGTCTGCACATGGAGTTGCTTATAGATGCAGAGTTCACGTGGGGAAAATGTCTGCACGAGTCTCATGATGCCTCTTGGAAAATGTCAAGGCACTGCCCTAAAGCTCTAGAGACGAAGCTCAGCGTCAGCTCCAAAAATGAGCCCGTGAGGACTTTTTATTTCAGCAACTCAGTATCCACATCAGCTACTCCCATCTTAAACCACAAGTCCCAAAATAAAGACAAGGTTTTACAATGCAATGCTTTCAGTTCAGAACATCCCGAGTAAGGAGCTCCCTCTTCCCATACACACCCCCTTTTTTGTAACATTCAGTACAAAATGCTTGAAAAGCTTGAAAAACTGTAGTATCTTTATAGAGCATAATTTTCCCTATTTTTATTTCCCATTCTACTCCTGAATTATAAGGGATTGTTTCTTCATGAGGATTTATAGTATTCCATTGTCTCCCCCACAGTTCTGGCAATTTATAACAGCAGAAAACCTATAAAAGGCAGAATCACAAAAAGAGTTATTGAAAATCCCTCCAAACCCTAGGAAATCATACATGTATAACAAAATATTACAAGAGGGTGGTTCTCTTTCCTTGCCAGCTCCTCAATTTCCTTCTCATCCTGTGAAATATGTCTACAACAGAAGAACAGGCTGACACAACCAAGGTTTCTCACACAGAAGTGCCAGCAGCAACGGGCAAAGGTGTGGAGGAAGGGTGGAAGGGTTTGAGTAAGCCTGGGAGCTGTGAAGTGTAGTTGCACTAAACCTAAATATCTACAGGTTTTGGCAGTTGTGCAAAGGGCATTTGCTAAAGATTAAAAAGCTGGAAGATTTGCTGGGGACAATAGCACTGGCAAGAGATGCCTTCTCCTTGGGAGAAAAAGTAATAAAACGGATGCTTGAAATGTAAATGCCATTTAATTAGAACCAGGAGCTCTGGGCACTATTTAGAATTAGCTGTACAGGTTCCTTCAGACCAAATACCCAGCTTAACACAAGTGAGCTTGTGTGTATATTCAGTCTCTGACTAACAATTTCAGAGCATTTTATAACAGAAGCCTTTTTGTATTTCTTGCTTTTTGAAGAATAAGCCAGATAATGAGAGTATTGAAAACCATTTCAAAGTTGAGTAACACGAAACTCTGAGTGACCCCTCTAATGATCCATCGCCCCTCCGTGAGAGGCATCACTGCTGAGCAGCCTCATGCTGATCCACCTTTCGGATACCGCTGCCTGCCCAAAGCTCACTGAAAGGTCATTCTTGGTCTCTAAGGATGCAGTTGAAAACTGAGCTCTGAAAATAACCCTTCATCTTTAATGATGTGTTATAATCCCCCTGCAAAACACTAATAATTTGTAAGCCCTGCGGAGGTAATTGTGTTTACCCAAACCCCTAAGTCTGAGGTACTGAAGGCCTGGGGTTTAGGTATGGGTGACCAGGTCCCTGTGCAAGCACATTCATTTTCATTTATCATATTGACTTCTTTCCTCTCCACACATCTTCCCCTGCCATTTAGAGCCAAGGAAAGTAAAAGCTGTTTCTGCTGGCTTTCCTCCCCCTTCCAGCTTCATTTCTCTCTGCCTTCTTTCAGAAAAGGTCTCCTGCGAAGGACCACATCAAATTAGTGTGGCAGAAAACAGCAGCTGCAGGCAAATTCAAAGAGCGGAAATCTGTGAATTTGCCACACCAATTACGTATATCCTTGCATATTGAAAATTAAGACATTCAGGACACCCAGTTGCCATGAAAACTGTGATGGTGGTCAGCACCTCAGCAGGAACGAAGTGCAACAGAGCTGTGAGCAAAGGGGCTGGATCCCAGACGCCTCTCGTGTGATGGAGTAAACCTGCACCCTCATGCAGCTCCCTCAGTGTACCTGATGTCTTTTCTAAATGCCATGGCCTAGACTTGCATTCTTTCAAGTGGGGTAAAAAAAAAAAAAAAAGGCATCTAACATTTCCGAAAAAGAAAAATTAGAATAACGCAAATGCTCGAAAGCTCAGAGGAAGAATCAAGAGTTCCTGATGTTTATTTCTTAAACATCCAGCATTTTCTAGGTATTCAAGGCTGAAAACAGCACTTTTTCACTCCTTTCTGCCTCATGTTCAGACAAGCAGCAGTTATCCAAACACCCACTGAACATACCTGTTGGTTTGGGGGTTTTTTTTTAATGTAAAGTAATAAATTACAGAAGGTTATATAGAGCAAGAAAAGAGTTTATTGCTGTCACATTACCAGGAACCAAAATAACACGGCATGAACAAATTGAAACTGGTTACAGGGAGTTGCTACTGTTTCCACAGTGTTGTGCCAGCATAGCTGAGACTAAATGATGTGGTGGTGGGGATGGGGAGGGGAAATAGCTTCCTCTAATCTCTCTTGTAAAATGACATGCAGGTTAAGAAAGGAATTAAAGGATCTCCTTTTTTCATTTCCAGGAAGATAAAGGCATTTCTGTTTCTGATGTTTTGGGGTTTTTCCCCTCCAAGCATCCCAGAACATTTATTCACATAGAGAAGAATTACCATCAGGATTTTCTTCGTCCACTT
>VZRN01004005.1:3049659-3062101 GCA_013397935.1 Dasyornis broadbenti | reverse complement strand
TTTTTTTTTTTCCCCCTGCTTCTAGTGTGAACAATTATAGATAAGCAGTTGTGTGAGGGTGAGATAATCCACTGGGTTGGCGAGGGCGAGAGGTCAAGGATCCCCATCAGTGTTGAGGAGGAGTTTCCTTGCTGCCTGCAGGAAGAGGGGGAAGTTTTCTGCTCCAAATGAAAGTTTGGCATCTCTGGGTTCCATCGGATGGCACAAACAAACTCCATCTGTTTTCAAAAACAAGAGTTTGCTTACAGTGTTTCTGGAGTGTTCAAGTTAAATAAAACAGAGTCTTTAATCCAAGGAGCAGATGTTTTCCTCTCAGCACTGTGCAAAGGCCCTGAGGGAGTGGGGACTTTGTGCTTGGTGGTCTCCAGTGGTCGTTACCAGGATTTGTCCTTTCATGGTCTCGACGACAGCAGCCCAGAGGAGGCACCCAGCCCACGCAGGAGCAGGTTCAGGTCAGACCGTGCTTCACTCACCACGCTCACACAAACCTCTGCTTCAGACTGAATTACTGAGGGCTTTGTGTTTCTAACAGAAAAATGGTGAAATTGCTTTCCCTGTAGCTTTAAAATCTCTCTGTTCCTCAGGAAGGCTCAAGGCATATTCAGACATCCTTGTCATACTTTAACCAGTACATCCACGTTAGAATAATGTCCTATTTAAACTTAAAAAATGGCCGTAACCTGCAGATACAGCTCAGAAAAAAATAATGAAAGTAGTGCTGAAACCATCATTAAGAACAAGCTATTGGCTGATGTTGTAAAATGGTGGCATCCCATTTAGGCTGTCCTATTAAGGATGAAAAAATACAGAAGTCAGATAAAAATGTAATGGAAGTCACAGATTTAGAAAGCTTAGCTGTGCAGAAAGTCCTAATGGCTCCAGTCCCTAGATCATCTCCTTGTGAAGGACGAAAAATTGACCTCGTAGTGACACTCTGCATTCAGAAAAAGAGAAAAAAAGTCCAAACAGACAAGAATTTATGTCACAGATAAGAGAAAAAAGTACAGAAAGGGTCAGGTTGTCAAGGAAGTTCGGTAAAACACCCTTTAGTGGGGAGCAGGTGATCTCCTGTGCTCCTATTCTCTCCAGGACACCACCACGGGAACACACCCACATCACCTTCCCCCCGGCACCAACATTTGAGGCCCCTTTGCAGCCTGGGGCTTCCTCCCCAGGGTGAATTGCACAGCCTTGCTCAGTGCTATAAAGGATTTGGAGCAGCCACTGACTCCACTGAACAATTTTGCTGAGGAGCTGTGATGGCTTCGGAAAGGAGCGCACATCTTTCCTCAAGTCCAAACCGTTCCTTAGAGATGGACAGTTTTTTGTGAACCATGAAAATCACAGGGTCAGGTGACTTGTGCTGCTCAGACACACAATCAATTGATTAGCTCCAATTAATCTGGAGTCTGAGTTCTCAAATTTTCAGCCCCCTGTTCTCAGGGACCTTTCAACACTTCCCACAAGGAAGTTCCTCAAAAGAAATACCTCAGCTGCTGTCACTGAATTTTGTGTAAATACCTGCTTTGTGTAAGGAATTAAGATCTGTACCATTTTTTTACAAATACAGGAGCAAGAGAAAAATTAGAAAATCCATGTGCAAGAGTCCTTGGAGACTCTTGGAGTCCTTCAGACTGGAGGAACTGCAGTACAGTGAACCCACATGACATTCCTGTGCACACTGAGTAGAAAATGTCCAGCAAAATACCCTTTTAATCAGTAATTTTTCATCCCCTGCACTTGACTGGTTGGAAAAAACCAAAGCATTGTATTTACAAATATGCCCAGATGCTTTTTTGCCGCACTTTGCATTCAGAAACAAGCACTGGTTTAGTTTTGTTTGGGGGTTTTGTTCGACCATCGTGGGTTTCTCCAGTGAAAGCAGCACCTGATTTCCGCAGGCAAAGTTCCAGAGTTAAACAGAGAAATAAAAACGTGCGGAGGCAGAGAAGAAGGTTGCCATTCCTTACCCTCTTCTTCAAACGCTGGAGAACAAGTGTCATTATTCAAACTCTGCATGGATCTGCAGATTATTGCCTTCCCGTTTGTCACCCAGGATGGCAGCTGGACCCTTCAACTCATCACCAGCTCCCAGGAAAGTTAAAAGGTGGCTTGAAAACCCTACAAGAAGAAACACAAAAAGAGGAGTGGGGAAAAGTAGACAAACTACTGTCAACATTACCCCTGAGCTAAGGGGAGAGAGCCCAAGGCTCCTGCTATTTGCAACCAACAAAAGTAGGTTTTTTTAAGTTGTATGGGGAAAAGGATGGGAATTTATTTTACTCTCTGTGGCTGCAGAGCAGGCACTCGGGGCTGTGTGGCAGTCACGGGTGTTATGGGAACCTAGAGGTACAGACTGTACTCATAGAGAATATAAATGTTTAGATACCAATGAAAAAACCACTCATTGCTATGATTTTGCTTCAGGTCCTGGTAAATTCAGTTTGGCAGAGGCTGGGATCTGCATCTCACAGATGTGAGATGCCAGTTTCCTGCCTGGATACAACTTCCTTCACATCTCCCACCGCATTCCCCAAACCAGCCCTGAATCTTTTCCTCCTTTACCTGGAGCAATTAGGACAGTTCCGATGCTCACAGCCCGGCCTCCGTGGAGCACCCTGTTTTCAGCTGTGCATACATACAGATGAGGATAAAAATAATTCAGGAGGGCAGGGTGATGAAGTGTTTCCTGAAAGAGATTCCAATCATTTATTTTGTTATTCCCCTCGCAGCGACTCCTCTGTGCTTGCTCCCAGCTGGAGATGTGGCAATGCCATATATAATATATATATATTTTTACATATATATATGTCATGTAACCTGTTCAGTTATGCCAAGTCTGATAAGTTATGAACTAACTGTCCCCTGCAACAAGCATTCTCCTAAATAAAGCATGAGCCCTGCAATAATTTAAAATATTATAATGGGCTTTTGCATTATCCAAAATACATTATCACAAAATACTGACTTTTCCCAGTAAACAGTCGGCACACACAGAAAAATCCACATTTTTGCACATCTAGGACCTCAAAACAGATGTGGTATTTGCACAGAAAAGAAACAAAAGCATATACAATTTTAAAAGGATCTGTGATTTGACCCAAAAGGAAATTATGTACTCTGAGAAAAACGCTCTCTAAGAACTGCCAAGGGCTTCAGTATGAAAAACCTTCAGCTCTCCAAGTCCTGGAACAAAGCCTTGAAAGAAGCAGGCAGTTCCTACGGCTGCAACAGCATAAAATTGGGTATTGCCGTTCATGAAGTGCTTTTAGTTGCCTGAGGCCATCACCCAGCCAATGCTGAGGCACCACCACCAATCCAGACATCCTCCTGCCTATCTGACCTTCCTCTAGAAAGGAAAGTGGGGAAGGGATGGAGAAATACATCTATTTTCTGACTTCCTGCCAGCGAAATGCTCCAGGGTGTTTCAAATGAGTTTTTTGGAAGAGATTTCCGTAGAAGTGTTGTGGGAGGACTTGAGATGACTGATACCCTTGATTTCAT
Source organism: Dasyornis broadbenti (assembly GCA_013397935.1). Lineage (NCBI taxonomy): Eukaryota > Metazoa > Chordata > Aves > Passeriformes > Dasyornithidae > Dasyornis > Dasyornis broadbenti. The sequence continues at coordinate 3,058,597 of VZRN01004005.1, read as the reverse complement.
TTCAGCAAAACCTTATGCTAAATTGTAGGAATTAATTTTCCCAGCTAATATTTTGACATTTCTACAACACGGTCAAATTAAAAGGATAATAACTGTGTTTGGCTTGTTTATCCTGCGTGATGCCTGAATGTATAGCGGTGGGGGGAGTGCAGATATATTCATTAGTGTGAATTTGCACCAGATTAAAGCATCAGTTGTGCTGAAGCCACGAGATACAGCTGAGAGTCTTCTCACACATCTGAGGAGGAGCCACAGCCACACCCCTGGCAGCACCCTGAGCTCGACAGAAATGATTTAATCCTTAACAGGAGGCTCTGCTCCAACTCTGTGGCCATTTTCACCCTCTTGTGCAGAATATCCCCAGCACTTCACCAAAGCAGGTGCATTTTGGTCTAATTTCTAGGCCTGCACGTACAGATGTGGGTTTGAAAATCAAACACTGTGGCAAATTAGTGGCTTTTTTTTTTTCATGTTTGTGCATGCATAAATCTCCAGCTCTGACCCAGGCAGGATGGTGCAAAGGCTCCAGGGTTCAGGCTGCTGCTCTCGCTGGTCTTTCATACAGGATTGTTTCAAATTATGGTTCTATTTTTCCCTCCTTGATTTATCTGTTCATTTCCCTCCTTAATTCAGCAGGTATCAGCTCTGCTAAGAGTGTGCTCTGTCACCTTTATTCATACAAATAACATGGGAATCCAGTGGTTTAATTACAAATAAAGTCACAGATTAAAAGTAAAACAATCGTAACAGGACAAAGCAACTGCCAAAAATAAGCACTGGCCCTGTTCCTTCTGAAGCCACCAGAAACACAGACACATATTCTCAAAGCTAACTCAAACATCACAGAGAAACATTGTCTCAGTAATTTACCCCAATTCAAGAGAAGCTGCTTGGCTTCTCCAGAGGGCTCCAGAAGTGGCAAGTTTTGGACTCCACGTCCCACAGACCTGACTGGCACCAGGTGCTGTCTATTGTTTCCCTCCCAGGAATCTGTACATTGGTCATCGCTGTCTCTTAGGAGGCCCTCAGGCCTGACTGCCAAGGTTCACTCTGGATTTTTCTTTATTGGACATATTTTAAAAGTTATTTAAAGAAAGACCACGTACAGGACCGAGGCCCATCCTAACATCTTCCAAAATAGCAACGCTGTCTCTGACCACCAGAGTGTTTTCTCTCTAGTCTTCCCAAAAGTCCAGGTTTTGTGTATCAGCACTACTGGATAGAGGCTGGGATCTGATGCTCACTCAACTTCCTTTTAGAGACTGTACTACTCACAGAACTAAATCTACCCTATATCCACTCATAATTACGTTGCAACTAAAGCTCATAAATATATCATGTAACTCACTCTTTTCAATTGGTTTGATCCCACAGGGCCCAAAGAAAGAAGCAGCATAAACAAAAATGAGTTTCCATTAGTGACATGAGAAGACACAACTCTGACAACACAACATCCATTGATGGAGTGTCATCTACCACCATGCAGCCTGTAGGACTCTTAAGTGCTGTGCAGATGCCAGACTGAACTGAAAGAAGGAGCAGAAATTAAATTCTGCAAGTACTGAGTTATGTCTCCTGACCGCCACTTCAGATAAATAGGCATGACAATGCTCACATCCAGCCTCGGGTGAAAACCAGAGGAAAAAAGTTTGTCCAGCAGGTGACTAAAGGAAATGTGCATGTTGTGAGGTTTAATTGCTTGGGTTTTGCAAGCAGCTTGAAGATGTTGTTATTATTAAAGATATTATATTTGTTGCTTTTGAATCCAGAAGTTTCTCATGTTTTCAGCCATCACCCCACACCTTTCCTACCATACAAACAGCTGCAGCAAACCACTCTTCAAGGAAAACACGCACTGAGAAACAAAGTGTAGCTCAGATCATCACAGCACGTTGTAAATGAGATTCTAAACCGGAAGCTTGAACCAAACTGCCCCATGAGGGCATAAACATTGGTGGATGCATATTTCTGAAACTTCTGGCAGCAGTATGTCTTACGAATGGAAAAGATTTCCTTTTTTAGCAGATCATTTAGCAAAATCCTAGCACAGAACTTACTATACCCAGGGCAATAAAATATTTGTTTTTTTTTTACATCCAATAAGGTTAAAATTAAGCATGAAATCCAGGTCATTGTTTTTAACAAGTGCTAAGTTCCCTATTACTTCTGATTCAGTGTTGCAGGTATATTCTCACAGAGTGTTCACTGCTTGAAACCATTTTCATTAGAAAACTGCCTTTAAACACATTCCATATTTCCCTGAGCAAACACTTGCCTGCCTTTATGACAGTCTTATGTCTAATGCATAAAAGAAGTACCAGGAGACATTGTTCTTCTCCTTCATTGCCCCTAAGAAGTGTGACTTCCCTAAAAGTCAGAGCTGTTTTGAAAGCTGCACTACCCACAGACAGCTCGGCTGAAGGAGGTCTTTAAACTTGGTCAGAGTCTTTTAAAAGTCATTACCTCAAATGACAGAAGAGCTGGCACGCTTTAGCTCAGCATCTTAATGCTTTGAGTCCTGCCAGAATTCTTTTTCTCTTATGGCATGCAGGATATGCATCAGCTAACTCTGTTTATTTGTTTTAAAACTAATAGGGAAGCAGATGCTGCTGACCTCGACTGGGTCGAGTTGTCCTTACGCCTGTGTAGTCTCAGTGAAATTAATTATTCTTTCCAAAGTGCAGGATACTTCTTTACATAGAAGTCAGAGTCAAAAACTAAGGAATCTTCAAACATTGTACTTGGACTCACACTTACCTGCCATGATATTAAAAGAAAAAGAAATGGTTTTGCAGCGAGATTAATGAGAAAATGTGTTTGACACAGACAACATAACCAGAGAGTGAAGAAGGCAACTGCTGACACTTCTTAGCTGCATTACAAGGTAAAAAGTGCCTGGTAGAAACATGCTGCATTGTGACACTCAAAGCAGTAATTATCTTTTACAATCCTCCAGGAAAAAAAAAAAATCCCTTTGCCACAAGGAACGGAGGAAACAGAAAATGATGATATGATAATGATATGGTGAGAATTACCAAGAACTGCAGACTGAGTTAATACTTTGTCTCTAACTGAAAAGCTAAAGAATTCTGGAGAGTCACAAAGCCCTGCAATTTAATGCAAGCTGAACATTGTGAATGTTTTCTGTCAGCATTTCTTGACAAAGGGGCAGCAGAGGTTCGCAGGAGCAAAAACTTTCCCTGTATTCGATGCATTTCAGCATGGAAAATTAGATGAGTCAATATATAATTTGGTATTTAATATACTATTTGAGCATTGTAAATGTAAGGCAATGTTGGCATTGGGGGATGATAGTGGCTGATGAAAGCAAGAATTACTCACGGCAGAATGCAGCTAATTTGCACATTATTAATCTTCCTGCCCCATAATTCAAGCGCATAATAACAGTAGTTTCTCCCCATGTCTCAGCACCAGCTGAATAACAGTGCTGTACTGTAATCTCACGTTATGTTTTCAATTCTTGCAGAGGCAGGGCTGATAACACCAACAATTACTGGAATTGCTCAGTACTGCCTGCACAGAGCCGTGCTTGCGGCTGCTTTCAGAACCATGCCGTGCTTTAGCCATCGAGATGGATGCTCCATGTCTTCCTTGCAGGAGATTATGTTTTTTCAGATTAAAACCTTCAGACAAGATAATTTACTTGCTTCAGAAAACGTGGGCTTGTGAAAGAGAAATGTGTTTTTCTCTGCTGATCTTTTTGAAAAGCTGCTACCTTCTGTGTGAGGCTGGCAGCTTGAAGAGGGCAGTAGGTGCTTCTTCTTGATCCCGTATTTTTCTTGCCATCAGCAGAGGAGTTACGACATCAGAACTAAAAAATCACCACAGCCTCTGCCTCATTTTGTCTGGCAGAGTTGCCGGGGCTGAGCTCACCATCTGCTGGGTGCCACCAAGGGTGCTCCCACCTCGGCAAGGCTTCAGGCCTGTTGGAGGAGGACAGCCAGGCTGTGCACATCCCGAATCCGGAGTTTGGGATCTGGAGACTGGGCTGGGCTGGATGAGAACGAGACAGTCCCTGGGAAGGGGATTGTCCTGCTCTGCTCTGCTCTGCTCCGCTCTGCTCTGCTCTGCTCTGCTCTGGGGCGGCCTCACCTCGAGTGCTGGGGGCAGCTTTGGACACCACGATGTAAAAAAGACACTGAACTGTTGGAGAGCATCCAAAGGAGGCTACGAGATGGTGATGACCATCATGATTATTATCATTATCATTATTATAACTCAGGGGCCAGACCCAGTAGGTTTTCCATACACAGGGTTGCTTGGTTTAACCAAAAAATAAAGCTACATAACGTTTTCCAACAATAAAACATGAATTTCCAGTCAACCTGCACCATTTATTTCAGCTAGAAAAAAAAAAAAACTTTCGTTTTATAACAGGATTACTGATTTAGAGACCTTTTAAATGCCATTAAGAATAACTCAATTTTTAAAAATAAAAGTGTGATTTCACACTAAGGAGTCAGCAAGTTTAATTTTAAAACTCAGGAAAACCAAGCCGTTCCAGAGTTTTGCCATGGAAAAGGCCAGAATCCATACATTCTACAGGAAGTGAAGAAATGCTTATGTGATGGTACCAGCTTTCTGCAGCTTGTATGCAAAAGCCAGTGCCTTGTTAACTGAGCAAGCTTTCTGAACAGCAGCACTCTCTGACTTTGAAGATTTAGGAGTTTTTGCTTTTAAACCTCCTTTGGGGCATACAGTGTTCTCTCCAATAAGTTGCAGCTTTCTGGTGAGCTCTGCTATTTTTAGTAATGTGTCTTGACCAGTTTGATTTTGATGGGGAAAAGTTAAATGAGAAACTCTCAGGATTAAAAAAAAAAAAAAAAAAATTGGTTTTCAACAAAATCACAAAAGAAGAAAACAGCATATCTTGATGACTCCATCAAAGGATCCTCCTCATCCTGCAACACAGGTTTCTGATACTCAGACTTTCTTCTGAGCCTCAGGCAAACACAGACTCGGTGTGAAGGCAGGCAGGGAAAAGAACAGCTAGATACAGCTAGAAAACTGAAGTTAAAAACCTCTTGCTTTCCTACCATGTGTGATATCATTGCCTCTTTTTGAACCTCCATAGCTCAACGCACTCCACCTCTTCCAAAACTTCCCTGCTTTCACAATTATTATTCAGGTGAAAAAAAAAAAATTGACCCTCATTTTTGATATAAAATATCAGTCTTAAGTATTCATACAGACGTATGTATGTGTATGGTAAACCACAAGCATAAGTAAATAAGTAAATAAAAATAAATAAAAATCCATGTTTGGTCACACACAAATTGCGTAAAGGGCATGCCATGGGTTCAGTGTCCTGTTCACCCCAACTGCTAGGTTGGGAATGGGTTCCTAGATGGGAATGGCTCCTGGATGGCTGTCAGGATTCCCAGAATGATTGTCACACTGACCACAAGCGCCTCCACCAGTCATTAGTGGTGAGGAGATCCTGAGAATTTAGGGGGAGAAAAGCCTGGGGCTCCCAGATTGGAGCTTCTGAGATCGTAATGATATTTGCCAGCATGCAAAGATTTCATTCCTCCTTGCCAGGCATTTCGAAGCAGAAGTGAGTCAGAAAAGAGAGCCAAACCCAGATATCATTTCCGCGGCACATTTATAAATACTCCGTTCCATAAGACAGCAGATTCGGAGAGCGCTCCAAAGGATTGTCCTCGTTAAGGCAGAAGACATCACCGTGGAAATATTCCTTTGGCTGCTGCAGAGATTTCCCTGGATTACAAATGAGTGCAGGCCAACGAGCTGGAAGGGCTCCAGAGCATGGGAGTGAAGTGCTGGAGGCATCCAAAGCTGTGCTTCAGCTCCTGCTCCTGCCCGAATCCGCCCTAAAGGGAGTCCTTTCGGAGATGGAGGGAGAGCCCTGCAGCGCGAGGAAGCAATCAGCATTTGTCCGATGCCAGCAGTGCCTCTCGCTGTCGTTCAAGTTATCTGGAAATTAGGAAGCTACAAACCAACCAAAAGTGAGCTGAATGGAAACAGTTTCTGGTGTTGCCCGGAAAATCTCAAAAAATTCGGAAGTAGCAGCTCAAACTGCTCACACCTTTCGGAAGGCCTTTAAGTTCATCTCTTTACAAGATAAGGAAACAGATGTACTTGGATTTTTTTTTCACTATTTTACTGCAAATTGGGAAAGGAACTGGACAGAGCTCAGTGCCTGATCCCTTGAGAGTAAACAGGTTTTGAGAAAGGCCTTTTATTGTACCTTTTCATTTCAGAGGCTGAGCACCAGGGAAAACAAGATCAGACAGGCAGAACTGGCTTTGTTTCTGTCTGGATCCCTTCTACCTTTGCTAATGCTGTAGTCAATAAGCACAGAAGCCTGTTTTAAACAGATATTGGAGAAAATATCTATTTGCATGAGAAATTTGATAAAGTACCATGATTAGCTCAGCTATAATAGGGGATTGTTATTCCAGGCACATTTCAGCCTCACTGCCAGGGTCATTTCTCTCTACAGAAGAGATTTACTTTTCTGTTGCACTAACAAAACAAAAGAAATCCAGAACAGAAATGAGGATTAATTCACTGTAAAGCATTAAGTCGTCTTATAGCAATTCACTCCAAAATCCCATTTTCCAGCTACATTAATTTGAATTTCTTAATTAAATAGTCAATCACAGAATTTCATTAAAAACAAACATGCCCCTAAAATAATTCTTTTCCCTGTCTTTTTAAGACTCCCAGTCTCTCCTTCTCCATTGGCTGGCAGGAGACAGTAACACCTTAAGGGTTGGAACTTCTTTACCAAGGTTACAAAGGTGCCTGTGAAGTATCAATGACATCACAGCAACAAAATTTTGGAGAAAGGGGCTGGTTGGTTAAGAAAAGTTAGGCTGTCTAAATGTGTTGGGCTCGACCCAAGAAAAACTAAAAAGCATGTGAAAGTAACATTAAAGATAAAACTGGAGAAGTGTAAAATAGGAATCCCACTGGAGCAAATGGGTGGGGGAAAAGGGGATTTGTTATGTAAAGTGCTTGTTCTGGGGAATTACCAAACAATTTTAAAGGGCAATAGGAGCTTGGCAGTGGTTAAACAGCCCAGGGAGTCTCCATCGGTGCCATTTGGAGCCTGAAAACAAAGCTGTGAACACGAGAGCGAATGAACACACGCGGAACAGAAGAGGGGATGGTGCTGTCAGGCTCGGTGGCTGCCACAGCATGGCTGGAAAATTGGCCTCATGCTCTGCCAGGAGCTGCTGTGTGCCCCAGGAAAAGGAGAATATTGCTCAGAGATGCTGAGAAATCAAGCGTGCTCCCCTCCACATTGCCCTTTCATTACTGAAACGGGCCCAGAAATTTCTAGTTTCCCCGCAAAAATCCCCTCTAGAAAGATTTATGACCAGGCATTTTATTGCCTCCTCAAAATAAATAATTTGTTTTCTTCAATCCTCCTCTTTTAATGGAGGAGAGTGGGCTGAAAATGAAAAACATCAGTTCCCTCTATTAAACACCTGGCTCATGAAGGGAACAGACAGTAAGGAAGGGGGGTTTTTTCTGCAGGGAAAGGAAGTGGAGAAGCAGAGGAAAAAAAAAGAAGAGGAAGCAGACAAGCGAGCAAAGATAAAAATAAAGCTATTTTGCATGATTTTACATTAATTTTCCTTTAATAGCAAACACAGCATTTCAAAATAAGTTTTCCTTCAGAAGCCTTTCATTAAGAACAGTCCCATTTTTGTCTCTAATGGACTACACGTAAATAGGGGCGGTTTTTTTCCAGTGGTTTATGGCTAGTTTATTTATTTGTGATATAGGACTTTAGTTTGCTATGCTCGATTAAAATGGCTGATGGCTTCATTCCCTTGTGCTTTATAGCTCTAGCATTAACTGATCTAGAAAGCAAATTGCAACACGGGAGCAAAAGAAGCAAGTTGCATTCTAGAAAGAAACTGACGCCCATGTATTAAGTGCAATGAAAATATTCCTGTAGGATATGAACTGCAACAGAAAAAAAAAAAAAAAAAAAAACCATTCTGCTTTGGCAACACCTGGCTAACGTGGTTAAATAGTTTTTTAATTACATAGTTGCTTCCTAGAAAAAAACTGCTGAAAACAGGGCCCATCTGAAGGCAGTCAGGATCTTTGGGAGTTTTAAAAAGGCAGTAATTTGATTAAATTACAAGTGTCCTTCCTGGGTAATAAAGTTCAAAACTCTTGCAAGTTCTCTCTCCTTCAGCTCCAGGGAAGCGGCAGAGCAGTTCCAGCAGTCCGAAGAAGGAAGATATTTGTGGAAAAGCAATAACAACACACACTCCTGCCCTGTGAGTAGGGACAGGTCTAAAAAAAGCCAATCCCTACGCCCAAGAAAGAGGGCAACACAACTGAGTCCTTCCATCCAATTATTTTATGTAACGTTACACGAGGATTATCACTTAAAAATAAAGGCAGAAATTCTCATGTGGTCCCTTCCATGTCTTCTCATCGTGTTCTAGCGCCTCTGCTGGCACGCCACGATCAGCTGGGATGAAAGCAGAGCGACAGGAGCCCTTGTTCTGGTGACACCACAGCAGCTGGGCTTAAAACACTGGGAGGGAGGATGATTCTCCCTCTGAAACACCGACAGAGGCGTGAAGGAGGCACCTGCTCCTCTTCATCCCCACGAAAGCTCTGGGAGAAGCTCGCAACAGCAGCAATGTCAGAGAGGCCTCTTTTCTCACCCACACTTTTCTCCCTTCCCCTGCCCCAGCCTCCCCAGAGCAGCAGAGAGGGAAGGACAAGGCAGAGCCAGGCAAAAGGTGAAGATCCGTAGGCAGATTCTGCTGGATAAATCTTAATGCATCCATTGGTGCAGTGTGGGATTAGATGCAAAGCTTAAAGGGTGCAAAAGATGCAAAACGAAGCGCAGAAGAAAGGAGAAAAATCATACACAAATAACTGATAAAGGCATTAAAATCTGAGTGGGAAAGAAAGG
>VZRN01004005.1:2972132-3040650 GCA_013397935.1 Dasyornis broadbenti | reverse complement strand
GGGGGGGGGGGGAAAAGTAAAAAGGGAAAAAAAGCAGCTCAAGTTCTTGGCCTTGTTCTTCATGCTTCTCTGGTCTCGTATTTGGAATACAAGCAATGCAGAACCCGCATTATAGCCTTCGTATCTCCATTCACAATATCTGTGGATACACAAACCAGAGACAACAAAACCAGGTGGGAAGTGTTAGCAATCCCTGGAACAGGGTGAGGCTGCACCTGCCAATCTCCCACCTTTCCGCAGTTAGAATGTGAACTTGGACTATCTGATTGCAACAAGAAGCAAAATAGGAATGTCAGAGGTAGAAACTAATAATTTATTAAATTAACTTGAGAAAAAGGGACTTTTGTTGCACTCTCTTGCTGGAAGACAAGGGCCAATAATGCAGAGTGAGAAACGACTATTCGCTAGCAAAGAACAGAGTAGATAATTTAGTAGGGCTTTATACCTCAAGGTTATGATTATTCTATGCGAGGAATCATGTTGGAATTACCTGACACTTTATTTTTTTGTTGTAATATTTCCATCATGTTTTGCTGCCATTGGCTGCATTATTCATTTGATTTTGTTGGAGTTTTTTATTTAGTTTTCAGCTTCTTTCTTCTTGGCTATATAAACTGCTCTTGTATTTGAAAATTGCAGTGGAAGAGAGTAATGGATTCAGAGGCTTTACTGTTCTTCTTATGGTGCTGTAAATCACTGGGAGAAAGACTAACAAAGAAACGCAGTAAAATGAGATCCTTGAACAGCCTCAATAGCGTAGCTGTAGCAAGGACCCCTCAGTCGTATTAAACTCACTCACTAGCTGAGGATTTCCCCAGTGAAGCTACAGGACTCGTGGATGTTGGCACCAGTATTTCTTATAGTGATCAGCTCTGTGTTTGAGGCCGAGCAGAATAGCCAGAGGGGAGGAGGGAAAGCACAGATTTACCTCTTTTCACACAAAAGGTGGATCTCAGCATGGAGACCCAAGCCCACACCGATTACTCTGTTAGTGTTAACATAAAGAAAAGCCCTTTAGCTTTTGCAGCACAGCAAAAAGCCCACAGTTCATGAATGCCCCAGATGCAAACTGCTGACATCACCAAAGCATTAGAGGGAAAAGAGAACAAAAGGGAAAACAAAGGAAGCCCTAAATCCTCTCTTTCCCTCTCCATGATGCCATGTGCTGTGCACCAAACACATGCACCCACTCGCCTACAATTAACCAACAGGGAGCTAGAACTGGAATTTCTTTTTCCTATTTGTAATAAAGATTGGACTCCTTCTTCAGAAACAGCTTGTAGAGGAATGAGGGGATGATGTGCCCTGCAAGAGTTCAGACTATGCAACCACAGCACCGCTCATTAATTGAACACATCCCTCATCCTACCAGGAGCTGGCACCAGATTTTTCTGTGGAGTATTTTAATTGGAAAATTGGACTCATCCAAAGGGAGCTCGTTTATTTGTTTGTTTTTGTGGTGCAGAAAGAAAGAGGAGGATGCGTGTATGTTGATTCAGTGATGGAAGCTTTCGCTTGGATGCAGAGATCAAGTTTCAGCTCCCAGCTGTGAACTAGGCACAGCAGCAACTTAAAACCTGTGATTTTCATCTTCAGGAGACTGACCCACCACCCTCCTGGGTTTGAATGGAATGATCAGTGGTTTTGATTTTCAAGATATATTCTTGAAGGTATCTTCCCACAAAAACAAGCTCGCTTTTAATGCACTGAAAGTTTTTATGAGACAGGAAAATAGCTTTGCCTCCAGCTCAGCTGCTGTAATTCCCCTAGGAGCTGTCACTGGTTTAAATCTTTAACAAATACTGAATTACTAAACAGTTTAAGTTTAGTGTAAAGTTACCAAACTTATAACAATCCAACTTTTTTAGTATAGAAATAATGATGTTTCAAAAAAAAATCTTATTACCTCTGGTATTCATTCTGAATGAGGAGCTGTAGGGCAGTCATCTAATGAAATGTCTCAGTGTCACTTCCAGAATCTATTTTCTGCAATTACCCAAACCTCTGCTAAGCCAGGATATTAGCAATTCTATTCCAGGTAAGTTTGCCTGTCATGACTCACCTTCAGAGTTCACAGGAAAATTCAGAAGACCTCCATCTGCTAGCAAGTCCAACGCCAGGTTAACATTGTGGAGCTGTTGGGGAGAGAGAGATTAATATAGCTGACAATATTTTCTAACCAACAGAAGGTTTCAAAAAGTATTTCTCTAGTAGCTAAAGATACTGATTCATAAATATGTACTAATATTCCTCTCCTTAGTTTTGATGGAGTGCTCTTCAGAATGTCTACCAATTATCATAAAAAATTAGATGTAAAATCCATCTCCAGAAAAATGTATCCCATGAGGTGGGCATCCATTTATTTTAAAATAGACCTTGCATGTGAAAGACTAGTGTTAATGGATGTTTCCATGGGGAAAACGGGCTGGATTCCTAACTGGATCTCATAGAGGCATGGAGTTTATTTCTGGGTATTTTTTAACAATGCCCATATGTTTACCACATTTGGAACCAAAAAAAAAAAAAAAAAAAAAGGAAAAGGTTCTCTATATTTCATTCATAATTGAAAAGATCAGGTATACTTGTGAGCTAGAACTGTCTATTCACATTTACAGTAGTGATGATATCCTTAACAACACTCATGAGAAAATTAAGCACATGTCTATGAATGAAGGCTGAGGGGTTTTTCTCATTTTTCCTCACTGGTTTTTCTCTCCTTTCCCCACAGAAAAGCAGCATCAGGCACATAAGCAGTAGTTGTAATCAATTTTTAAAAAGTGATATAACATCCCCTTCTAATGGCTTAAAGGCAGTTGTTTACTTGGCTGGTAATTAGCAAGTTCCCTTCCTCTAAAGCAAAACCAAGTCCTGAGTGAACTTCAGATTGTCCCTTCCTGCCTTCCCTGAACTCCTGGGCAATTTATCCTTCGGGAGGCTGCTGTTCCCTGTTCAGTCCCGACAATAAGCACAGGAGCCCCCCATGCATAAGCCGAGCAAAACTCGTGTGCTCTGAAGTGAAGCAAGAGGTTTACGTTTCACCTGCTTCTCTGGTTCACAAGGAGCTGGGAATGCCTGTTTGGACTCAGGTTTGTTTTCTTCCTCTGACAGTCAGCAGCCAGGAGGGCTTAAGGCCATACAGGTCTCCACAATTTGTTTATGGGGATGAATAAATCCGGCATTTCCTTTGTGAACCAGCACAGGCAAAAAGGGCACATTTCCCTCTCTGCAATGCATTGGAGATTTTCGAGGAATGACAATAGGCACATTTCAAAAAGCATCTTCAGACAGAAATAACAAAGAAAGGAGAGTCTTGAAAAATAAGGTGTTTTGTCCAGCTGTGCTTCCAGACTCAAAAGAGCTGGACAGTTTTCTAGGGTTTACAACTGGGCAGGAGCCAGAACATTCGGGGCCTGGGCCCGTTTTGGCAAAAGTACCGAGTTCACACAGTTTTGATAAGCGCACGAGCCCTCCTTCCTCATCATCTTCTCCTGACTGCACAAATTTCACCCTAATTTCAGCCTGAACTATTTTGTGATCATATTCTTTGTCACAGAACACGCACACCTTTCGACACTCATGAGCACCCAGAGCTGCACTTCTTTACAGTTACTTGTAAATGCCTTTTTTGGGGGCAGTAAACACCACAAAAAACCCCGCAGCAAACCCACCCACCCATGCAGTGTTTCCTTCTTGCACCTCTAAGGTGGTCACCTCCTGAAATTCAGTCACGCGGTGGTTTTGGTTAGAAGGGATTGCAAGGTGGATGCACCGCACTGATCCCAAAAGTGCACGCGGTTGTCACCGCTCCAACGACAAAAGAGATCTTTTAAATCCCAGCAGAGGTTGCGGTTTTATACTTTACTGCACCAATTAATGTCTAAAATGACAGAGAGTTAGAAAGCACAGGGGAATTGAAAGACGTATTTTGTGTACAAATGACAGCTGAGCTATGGTCGGCCAGTGTTTTTAGTTGTGGTGTCATCCCACTTTTCATCTTGTAATGAGCATCAGAGGAGAAACAAATGGTAAATATCAGTTTGGCAAACTGTTCAACAGTAAGTCCAGTACTTGGGAGTAACTTTGCTAAAAGGAAATTAATAGACTGTAAAGAATTTTACTGAAGCAGTACCCAACCCCTTAATATTCTTCTCTGAGACCAGTGACAGGGAGGGTAAGAATTAGGAAGTCTGAGCTTGGATTTGTACCAGAATTTTAGGGCTATCTCATTTCCAGAAAGAAATCTGTGAGGCTAGGATAGGGCTGAGCCAAAAAGAAAATGGTTATTTATGAAGTTTTAAATAAGAAAATAATCAGTGACTTCCTCTGAATAAAGCTAATGGAAATGTTAAAAATTTCTGTCCAGCTCAATGGGAACAGACAAAACAATTTTGAAAACTGAGTGGAAGAGAAAGGGAAGAAACACAGCTCTAGGGAAGTGCTTTGATTATGTCTGATTCAACCCTTCAAAATATATTTTCCCTGTTCTTAGATTAAAAAAAAAAAAATCTACTTTTCCCCTAATGCTTTAAACAGTTATCAACTGACAGCAATGAAATTTTGACAACATTTGAACCTAGGTCTCAACCAATTGTGCTTTTAAACTTTCTGATGAAAAGCTCCATGGGAATATTTATTTGTTAATGTAGGACCTCTGAGAATTTTCATTACAAATAAATAATGCCCAGGGGCATTAACTGTGGGAAGGTTGGGAATAAGATGAAAGCTTCATCTGCATGGGGAAGCTGCAATGCAAACCATGCCAGAGGAGAGATTTTCTTCTCTGGCACCTCTCAAGCAAAAAGGATCTGACACATTTCACTTTCAGAAATCTGAGCATAAACCAGGAAAAAGAGCTACAGTTTCAAGATTTTCATAGCTATTCAGTGACCCAAATGAAAAAAGCCTGCCTACACCAGACACAATCTGAAAATACCTCAAATATCTCAAAATTTATCAACATTCTAGACCTGTGGAGGAGGCAGCCCAGCACATACTTCCTTCTGGCTGGTGACAGCTTTTACTTTTAAAGCACAGTTGAAATCTGCCTGGTAGAGGTGGAAAAATGTGCCAAGAAGGTCTGGCTGAGTATGTCACAGCCCCCAGCCTCGGGGGAGGAAAGGATGTAGACCTTTAAGAGCTTCCCAAAGGGGAAGGGGAGGAGAAGGGGCCTTCAAAATGTTCCAGCCATGTCTTGATTAAGGTCTATTTTTAGAAACCCACAGGGATCCAGTTCTGCTCTGCAAGAGGTGTCATCCTCTTCAAATCACTGTTTGCAGGACAGACTGGTAGAAGTTCCCCACCACACAGAGTCCTGCATTTCACCAGAAGGCTGCAGAAGCGTGGCCATGCCAAACAAATCCAAGTAACAGGTGTTTGCCTCCCGTGAAACGCGAATTTTGAAGAGGACACCAACGTGTTCCGAGGTATTTTGACGGCACTGAGCGCCTGTGTTTGCACTGCCCCAAACCCCCACCCTGCAAACACAGCAGCAGCAGTGGGAGCAAGAGGCAGAATACACAGTTTGATGGCTCGAGCTCTAAAATAATTACATAAGAACCTACCATCTCCGTGGTGCTGGCTGGATTCAGGAAGAAATTCCTTAAATTCAGAAAGTAACCCTCTAGCTGTCCAATTAAGAGAAGTAAGATAACTCCATCTGAAAACTAGAGAAGAATTATCTGAAAATCATCTGGCTTTAGTAAAGTATTCCAGCAAATGCCATTCTAGCGATAGAGGAGTTTAAATGTTACTCGGGCAAGCAGACAGTCTGATGACTCAGCCCCCTCGACCTCTTCCACAGCGAACTTCGTATTCAGTACGATAAGGCTCCCACATCCATACTTGTGAAAACACAGCCTTGTAAAAGGACAGCTATCAAAACAAACTATTGCAGATGTGAAGAGACTTCAGACGAGCACAAACGAGTGGCTACAAATAGAGGAAAATTGTGCCTAGTGATGTACGGCAAAACACTTGAAAAGCTTCTTCTCTTACAGCTGCCCACCAGGAAAACCCGGGAGAGCACCTCGTTTACCAGAGCCTGGGGAGGTGATCCTGACATGCCGGTCAAGCCCTTCTCTTGCCATATCACACTCTAAAGCAGCTCTGCCTTCAGAGGATGGGACTTTAAAATGTGATGAAAATAAGGCCTTCATGCCATGAAGCAAATGCGGCACTAACAGTCACTAAGCACAGCAATCAACTTGGCTTTCATTTTAATGTTCAGAACGCCTTCATCTCCATCCTGACAAAGAGAGCACCCTTAGGAGCTGGGCAGGCTCTGAAAATTATCCCCCCCAGTAGCACTACAAGGGCAGCATTCAGTCCAAAGGCTGTATTTTTGCATTAATTATTAGCTTCAGGAACTTCAGAGACTGAAGTTTGATATCTTAACCTAAACCTGGAAATCATTCTGTTGCCAAGTTTCAAATTACTGTACTAAAAAGGAGGATTCCTAATGGTGAGAGGAAATACTCAAATGGTTGATGAAACATGGGTAACATGCAGCTTAGAGCACACTACCTGAGATTTGATGTCTCTCACATTTAATCCTAATTTTCCAACATGCTGGTTGACAAATTGCAAAACTGCCTAAAGAAAAAAGAAGGAGAAGAAAGGGGGAAAGAAAAAATAACACTTTCAGTATTTAAGTTCTGCCTAACAGATTTTGATGTCTACTAAAAAAGTAAATTACCTTTTTTACAGCATCCTGTTTATCTGGAGCACAGCTAAATAATTCATCAAAGGCATCGTCTCCTGTATCAAAACAACATTAATTGGTTTTATTTTGAATAACTGGCAGATCAGAGCTTTAATGTGGCTCCAGAAGGAGAAAGGTATTTACAACTTACAAGCCAAGGAGGAAAAGAGTGGCAGGGAGGCAGAGAAAGATGCTGCTTTTACATTCATCACAGGACAGGATGACAGGCTTCCCTTCAGCCTGACCACATCAGAGAAAGCAATTTACTTCATTCAGCTCTGTAATTTTCACCTGCAGAGGTTCTCAGTTTGTGCTGCCACCAGCCTGAGCAATGGCCAAGTTTCACATTGCTGTGGTTTCTCTCTTTTCACGTATGTTTTTTTAACCCTGAACCTCTGGGATAAAATACAGGGAGCAGAGAAGAGCTGCACATTTTACTGCTCTCCTCAAACAGAAATGTCAGTTACACCAAATTTGCAGAAAAAAACAGCCTCCTTCCTTCAAAAAACCACAAGCAAGATACGGAGACACTGCCCTTCCTCTGAAAATTTAGAGACCTCAAAAACACCCAGTTCCATTTAGTGAAAACAGGATCTATCTCCTCACTCGGCCACAACACAGCTCTGGTTCAAGCAAAGGGTTTGAAACACCCCGAGCGGTGAAATGCACTCTGGCATCACAGTTAAATGCAGAATCAATTTCTACAGTGCAGGAAAGCAAAGGCAGCTGTGCTTAAGGAAAATTCCTCCTGAAAGACAGTGACAGAGAAGCCTCCTTTGTGAAAGGGTTTCCTCAGGTTTCTCTGTTCTCCCTGTTTGGGGGTTGCTGCAGGAGCGCAGCCAGGGAATCGGTGAATCCATCAAACAAATCACAGGGAGCCCTCTTCTGGAGCCACGCTTTGGGATTTCTCTCTTTGCTAGTAAAGCTCTGTCAAAAATAGAGCATCCTGAAGAGTGAATTGCAGATTTGTCTTCCCAGCAGAATCAGCTCACTGAAAGAAATACCTAATTATGGGTTGGGGGGGCTTTTCTTTTTCTTTTTTATTTTTTTCTTTATTTCTTCTTTTTTTTTGGGGGGGGGGGGGGGGGGGGGGAGGGGTGGAGTTAGGGTTTTTTTTTGTTTGTTTGGTTTGGTTTTTTTTTTTTCACAATTTCAGCCCACACTAAAGAACACTCAGTGGAAAAAGTGATAAATACATATGAAATGATATGGTTTGCACCTCTGCAAAGGATGAAAATGCCAAAATAAAGGGCACAGCAGAGAATTCAGACAGTTGCCTTGGCTCTCTGGGGATGCAATGTGCTCCTCTGCAGCAGGGAAGAGCAGCTCACACTGAAGCCCGAGCAGTGCCCAGCCCTTCTGCAGGCTCTGCACACGCGGACGTTTTTCACCTCAAATGTTTCCCAGCCCTCCAAAGCCCTAAGGGTAAAAGCTCTGGGGACTCAGTTGGTTTGACTGAGCTGCCATCCACAGCCGAGTACCAGCAGATTTCAAAATCTCATTTGCAAACTGTGGGAAGGAAAAGCACATCAAACCGGTAGCAACGAGAACCACAATTCTGAAGCCTTTATAAATAGTTCCAACACTGAACGAGGTCCATGCATAAATCCAAGCTGTATTTTGCCCCCAGCCAGGTTTCTTTATTGGGTCATCAAGCCACCTTCATGTCCTGTCTCCCCTCCCATCTGTTGCCTCAAGTCGACAGGCGAAGTGAGCACCCAACTGCCAAGCTGTGTCGTGTTGGTATGAACAGGCATTAACAGAAGACGTTTGGAGAAGAACACCAGGAAAAATCCATGAATCTCCATTAACTTCAGTGGGAGCATACTGATTTTATCACGAGGTAAAAATGGATCAGGACACGGTGTATGAAAGCACATAATGAAACGCTGAACTTGGCAATGCCAGCACTTACTTGACTGCGCTTCTATATTCTCTCTAGAAGTGCAATAAAAAGCAAGAATTAGAAAAATGATTCAGCAGAGCTCAACTTATTCATAAGCTTTGCTTATCTGCTACCTCATAAAGCAGGAGATAGAGTTCAAAGTGCCATTAACTTTATGTCAGAGTGACTTTCCAACAGACATTTTTAAGTGCACTGTGTATCTGTGTAGGCTTTTGGAAGCATATGAGATTTTAACTGGCCCACACGCCAGTGAACATTCATTTTATAAGCACAATCCTCAATATCCTCTTGCAATAAGCTGCTCATGATATTAGAGCTTGAAGACGTTCTAGCATTAAAAATGATAGTAGGAAAATCTGTTTCTAGTTCTTAGAATGATGTCCATATTTTTCAGTATATAAATGGCGTTCTACTTCTTAACTCCTTCAGTAATGGCAGCACCTCACACACTCAGCAAGCTAAAGCATTTCTTTCGCAGTAAAATAAGAAAACAACTGCCTCCTTTCTCTTTATTCAAAGACACAACAGCAACAAATTAAAAGTAGATTTAAACCGTTGTGGCTTTAGAAAATTTCCAATTTAGTCTGGCACAGGTAAACGTACAGTACTGGAATTTATATTATTACTATATTTGCTATGAAATTCCATGGCAATGACAAATGCTAAGCTTCAGAAATAATCATAAATATTGCTTTAGAGAAGTTTATATGGAGAATAAATAAAGGTATTCCACCAAAATACTGAATGTGAAGAGGGGGGAAAAAAATAAGGCAAGAAACCAGAGAAGCAACTCATATGCACGCCTGGGCTTACTCCTTTTGTCATCATCGTGGTCCCAGCTATTTTTTGTAAGGGGGAACACACCCACAACATTTCTTTTCTGATTGGCAGTGTAAAAAACAGATATATCCCCTCTTACTTGTTTTCTGTGATACATTCCACTGCGTTTGATGTCTTTAATCCCCCGGAGGTGGTCTGTTGAAAGGACAACAGACAATGTTGGGTTTGTCACACAAAAACAATTGCTAAAGCAATCTTTCATGACCTTTTTTGCTGCCTTAAGTGATTATCAGAGGGCGTTTATTCAATAACTCCAGCACAATTAGTACAGGTATTTTGAGAGGTTTCTGCTTCCTTCTGCTCTCTTCAGCCTCCAACAGGAAATCTCTTACTTCCCCAGCAGAGAAAATCCTTGGTGTTTGCTGCTCTTGCCTTTCAGGCAGTGAAAAACATTCCCTGTTTCCATACTGGTGGTGCTAATTTTTGCAGTTATTTCCCAAATTGAGGGACATTTGATTTTCTCCTACAGTCTCAGAATTGGCTTTAAGAAACAAAATAGAGGAAGAAAGCATGTAGATCTCTGCTTGTACAGAATAATACCACTATGTGACCCCCACAGAAGGGGAGTAAAAGCTCCTATCCCCTAAAGAAATCTTCAGCATTAAATCAATTTTATGATTTATGAATAGAGACTTCTATTTTAAAACATTTAGAGATAGTAACAGCAGAATTTCTTCATTTTCTTCTTTACAGAGGTCAACAGCTGCTTTCAGTTTGGACCATTCCTTTGTTTGACTGAGGAAGAAAAACAGCATAGGGTTTCCCCCCCTTTAAAGACAGAGTATCCAAACTGAAAACTAAATCCAGTCCAACAAACTCAGATTCAAAGGTGTGGTTCACAGAAAACACGAGTGTCTCTTTCACAGCTGCACACACATTTCTCCCTAATCCTAAGCACGTTAGTTTTGTGGAAGGACTCTAGGACCCACTGTAACAAATACTGGAACTGGAAATACCTCGATGGTGATTGTTTCCACTTGAACGTTTGGAGGCAGAGCCAGGCTGGGTTCAAAGTGCTTTGCTATTGCAACCAGAAGATGCAGTGTGCTCAGCAAGTCCTTTGCCATGATAGCTGTCGGGTGTGAACAAAGAAAACAATGCTTAGCATGCGAAACAAGAGATCTTCACTCCAACATCACGAATCCTCCCTGTGCAGAGGACCCCAAAGCCATGGAGGGCCGTAACACAGGTGGGACACGAGGCTGGGGTTTCTATAACATCATAGCTTGGCAAGAGCACAGCTGCAAAGGGAGATACGCAGGGATGCTGAGGGCCCTTAAGTGATCCACAAGCCACACACTTAGAGGAGGCAGTCCCAGGCAGGGTCAGACATTTCTGTCTCATTTTTGATTCAACTAGTAATTGAAAACAGGTATGTTTAATTACTGTTCTGGCAGCACACTGCCTCACTGCAGCCTTAGAGCAGCGGAAGCCTGTGATGGATAATTTTCCTCAATTTCACTTCTGCACCTACATTCCACACTCCATTTCAGCTGACTTTCTTCCAGTTGCAAACACTTGGCCACAGCTTCCATAATCACAGTGAGTTTCTGTTGCTGTTTTTTTTCTGTTAATGCAATCTTGTCAACATCCAGCTTGAGAGATCCTAAGTTTTCTTTGACAAAGAGTCCATAGGAAGTAGAAGGATGTATTTTAACACCAGCATAGGAAAAAAAAAATTAGAAACATAAAATCAGTCTTGTTTTAAATGTTCGATACCATTTCATAGCTCTGCAAAAGGGAGAAGACTCAAGTCAGTCCTTGCAGCATCATCCACCAGCCCTAGCACTTTACATTCCCCCGTTTTCTGTGGCTGCTACAGAAATCCAAGGAGTGAATCTCTCCTGTAGACAGTAGACAAGGTCAATATCAACTCTTATATAGAAGAAATCCCAGCTCACTGCTCAGGCAAGTAAACAATGAAAACAAGGCAATCCTGTTCATGCTGCTGCTCTCAGCCTTGGTGGAGAGGAGAGAGATTTGAAAGATGCCCCCAAAGAGAGTGAAAAGGGAAAGAAAAATGTAGTAGGGACAGGAGAAACAGAGCAATAGAAAGAGATAACAGGCTGCTCCAAGAGGTCACATTTTTACACAAGCACTGCATGGTGCCAAAATCTTCTTAGATTTTTACCAGTTCCAGTATCAGACCAGTTCTTTAGATCCAGATATTTAATTTTTTTTTTTTTTTTTAAAGATAGGAAAACATATATTACAGTGCTGATTCCATCCAGTGTTACTGGTAGCACCACAAGCCACCTTTGTGCTCCTGGTTTATGAAACCCTCCTTCCTTTCAGAAGGGTTTGACTACTTAGTCAACCTTTTTATTATGTCAGTTAGCAGGTATTAAGAATTTCTTAGAAGTAAAATAACCATGTAAAACAATAGTGGTAATTTATTCAGAATTGTGATTATCACAGCTGACCCCCAGCGAGAAGTGATGGAGGTCCCTGCTACCGTGATTCCTGAGGTTTATTCCATGAGGTGTCTGCAAGAGCTAAACTCAAAGGAGCAGCTTACCCAGGAGATGATGAAGCACCAGCCCATCATACAGATCTTCTTCCAGACTTTTAACTACTATGTGTTCCTCTTTCAGAGTTCTGTTAATCCACTCCGTCAAGAACTGCAGGGGAAAACAAAGCAATTACATCCCTGTTGTTCAGACATTACAGCACTCGGTGCCATATTCTGTTTCACCTCTCTCTTTAGTCCCTTATGTCACATCTTGGTTTGCTTTCAATCTCCACTCCTTTGTGCTTTTTGGTTGTATTTTAAAGGGTTAGTTCTTCCTAATTTTCGAGTGAGACATGTCACTAGTTATATTCCGAGGAATTCTGTTCTACAGCTGGGGAGACAAACCCTATTCCCACTTCCACCAGGGAAAAGGCTGCACCGTACACTTGCCATCCCCTGCCTTCATCACACGCCACAGAATTCACACAAATTCTACTGCCAGGCAGAAGTTTGTAAGAAAAGAGGCTTTGCTCCTTCTGTGGTAGTTTCTTGTACTCATCCACACTACCAGCACTCCTCCCTCTCATCTCCTATTTTTGTTTTCTTTTTCTTTCCACAAAATTGTACTACTCAGTCCCCAAATACCTTCTTGGAACTTTCTTACATGGCAGTCCTCCCAGTGGCCCTGCAACATCCTTCCTGCCTTCGCAAGGGGAAGGTGCTCAGGAAGCCACGGTCTGGCTACAAAAGGAGAAGAACCACAGGAGAACAAAGCTGTTCCTCAGCACTCCTCCAGGCATGTGTTTTATTCACGTGTGCTGAGAGAAAGGGAAGATGACCTGGTGAAGCAGAACAGAAAAGCAGTAGCCTCAGCTGGCTGCCAACATGAACATCCCTTTTGTGAGAGGGAGGGCTGTTGCTTGTATTGCTGTGATTGCTGTGAGTGTCTGAGGCGGATAATATCCTTCTCACTTGCTGTAAACAGAGGAGAAAAGTCATAGCAGATTCCTGTAAGCTCGCCAACATTAACAAAAATGTAAAATGGATTTGAAAAGAAAAGTCTCTTAGATGCTTGAAACTGCACGAGAAATAAAAAGGCCTGAACTGAGAAGCTGTCAAAGTGCAATATATCTCCTCTGCTAAGCAGTAACAAGAATCTTCTAGAGCTGAAAGCTGTGCCCTTCAGCTGGTGCTTGGTGACACTTTAGACGTGTGAGGGGTAGAGCAGTACCCTAAACACAAGAGTACAACCAGAGGGGAGTCGGGAAAGCAGCAAGAACTGCTGAGCACAGACCTGTGGCATCCCTCCTTTGCTCTCCCAGCTCGGGACAGCCGCACGCACAGCCTGCAGCCCACACAGCTCTGCTTTCTGTCCACTTGTGGGGGCCCCACTCAGCTGCAGAGCAGAGCCTCGTGGCTAAAAATGAGTAAACAGGGAAAGGAGATAAGGAATGCTTCGAGAAGTTTGCTGCTGGCTTCCAAAGGTAACCATCTTCTATTTTACATCCAGCTGGATATTTATAGCAACTACAGGGAGCCATTTCGTATTACTCAGTTCTCCAAAGCCACCTCAAATTGAAAATGCCATTTCTCTCCCAAGTGAGTTTCTTTGCTTCCCTTATTCTTCCCTTGAAGATTCTCCTTGTCCCTGTCTCCATCCCAAATGCTTCTCTAGAGAAGCCATCAAATCTTTAGATTAAGAAGGCAATCAAGGGGCACTGATGGGCACCCAGAGGACTTTGCCTCCCTCAGGACACAATTTCCGTCTTCTCAACATCCAAAGAAAAGAAATTAGACAGGGATGAACATCGTTTCTGGAATCTGTGACAGAAAATGGATTAAGCACTGAAGCTCACAGAAATCTCCATAACTGAGGAAAACTTCATTTTTGGCAATCTGGAAATAACAAATCCATTTTTCTGTGGCCAACATAATTGCATTTTGCAGCACCGCCTTTCAGACTTTCCCTTTTGTATAACAACATTGTGAAAGACTGACACAAAATCAAATCTTTTTCACCAAATGTGCACAAAAAATGTAATATAGAAACAAATCTACCTACCTATTTATAAATGCTGTAAAATACAAACATCAGCACATATCTTAAGCTGCTTTTCATAATACTTAAAACAATTTTAGCACCTCCATAATGCAAGGAGTGCTGGGCTCATAAGACACGTGTCACTTTCCTCCAGGAAGTTTCAGTATGTGGACTGTGCCATTAGAGGAACACGGTGATTGAACACACCAAGGAGGCTTTCAAAATCAGATGGAAATAAAGTACTCGCCTGTGAAATAGCATTCACCCTTCACAGTTACCTCAAGCAAGCAATGTACCATGCAATCTGAAAGCTTTTATCCTGAATTCCTGACTTGCAGACTCCTCACATCCCGTCCCCCTCTGTTCTCTGCTAACTTCGCCAGCTGAGCCAGCTCAAGACAACTCGAGGTGAGGGTAAAACTTTATAAACCAGTAAAAGAAGTGGTACCAGCTTTAATTCTTCCAGTTTGGGGTTGTTGCTTGAGGTCGGTTTTATGAGTTTCCTCTTCTCACCTATGGAAGGAAACAAACAAGATCCATCACAATTATCAGATATGACTAATGCAAGTTTGTAGCTAAATCTGCTGTCAGTTTGCTATTCCAAACATGGCTAATTGCCAAATGTAGAAACACTCATTTTCTTATTTTAACTAATCCCTTATGAGCACGAAAATGGTATATCAGACTATTAAGACTGCTGTTGGAAATTACGTTTCAGTGTAATTCAAATCAGTAAGATCTAGATGGACAATGCTGGAAAGAGGAAAACAAACTTGGTCAGACCCTTATGTGTGAAACTTAAATTTCGTTTCAAGAACCAGCTGGACTTCATGTTTCTTCTCTGAAGAGTCAGCAGCCAAATTACACACACAGAGCTTACTCACTTCTGATACAACCATGCTGAAAAATACACAATTCATTCGTACTGCACATTTTCTGTTTGGCCCTTCAGGTGGTTCTTTGGATTTTTTCTGTCCTGGTTCATAAATTACATACCTTTAGCAATGACATCCTCAGTTAGGAATTGATCAAGTGTAGAAGGCTGTGCAAATGCATTGAAAAAGTCTGGATCCATTGTCTTTAATCACTCCTGATAAACTGGGAAAAAACATGGGAAAAAAGGGAACACAGGTAAAGGCACGTAAAGATCAAAACTAATGCTAAGAACAAAACAAACAAACTGAAGGGGTTTTTATCAGTTACTATTTCATCGCTAGTTGCTTTAGGAAAAAATCTGAAGATATATTTAAATGTGTGCAAAGAAAAAGAAGTTAAAAACAATTTTCATTTTTTTTCTGTTAATCATCAAACTATAAGAAAAAAAGACCTGAAGTATTAAAACTTGCTTAAATTACATCTCATTCTATTTTCCCTGTATTAGATAAGTAAAATCCTATTTCAACTGAAGTGAAAAAGCTTTCAGTCCCTAGGTATTAATGGATATGTGCTAGAAAATATAAAAATTACCAATGCTTGAGAAGTATTAAATGAATACAGTAGTTAAATTACTGAGACAAGTTTATAAGTGTAAGCAGCTTCTTTTATTAGAGCAGCTGGTACAGCTGTGGGGAAACAAGGACAGATATCGGAATTTAATAGTCTCTTTTTAAACTCTAGTTTTGAGTCATAGAATCATTTAGATTGGAAAAGACATCTAAGATCATTGAGTTCCAACTGTTGCCCCAGCACTGCCAAGACCACCACTAAATAATGTCCAGAAGTGCCACATCTGCACAGCTTTTAAATTCCTCCAGGGATGGAGACTCCACCACTTCCCTGGGCAGCCCCTTCTAGTACTTGACAGCCCTTTCAGTGCAAAAACTTTCCCTCATATCCAACCTGAACCTCCTCTGGCACAACTTGAGGCCATTTCCTCTCCTCCTGTCCCTGTTCCCTGGGAGCAGAGCCCAACCCTGCCCTGGCTGCCCCCTCCTGTCAGGAGCTGTGCAGAGCCACGAGGTTCCCCCTGAGCCTCCTTTGCTCCAGGCTGAGCCCTTTCCCAGCTCCCTCAGCTGCTCCTGGTGCTCCAGACCCTTCCCCAGCTCCGTTCCCTTCTCTGGACACGCTCCAGCCCCTCAATGTCCATCTTGCAGTGAGGGCCCAGAACTGGACACAGCACTCGAGGTGTGGCCTCAGCAGTGCCAGCACAGGGGACAGTCCCTGCCCTGGCCCTGCTGCCACCCCATGGCTGGGACAGCCCAGCTGCCATTGGCCTCTTGCCCACCTGGGCACACCTGGGCTCAGTGCAGCCACTGTCCCCAGCACCCCCAGGGCCTTTCCCAGCTTTCCAGCCCCTCTGCCCCAGCCTGGAGCTGCAGGGGCTGTTGGTGTGACCCAAGGGCAGGGCCTGGCACTTGGCCTTGTGGAATCTCAGACCATTGGCCTCAGTCCATGGATCCAGCCTGTCCAGGTCCCTCTGCAGAGCCTTCCTGCCGTCCAGCGGATCCACAGTCCCACCCATCTGGGTGTTGTCCATGAACTGACTGGGTGTGCACTCGATCCCCTTGTCCAGATCATCGATAAAGACATTAAACAGGGCTGGCCCCACTGCTGAGCCCTGGAAGACACCACTTGTGACTGGTCACCATCTGGATTTGACTCCATTCACCACCACTCTCTGGGCCCAGCAAGACATGCAAGAAGCAAGGTGGTTCTTTATAAACTAAATGTACATTGATTTAAGTGCAAGAAATCAGAGATATACTGCAGCTGTGGCCTGCAGAGGCAAAGGAACCTACAGAAGGATGAGGGCTCTGGACACTCCTGGCAGCACATGGTTTGCACTATATCTCTTCTAGATGAGTGAGACCTCATCCTTCCCAACAGTCCAAAACTCTCTGAAAGTCAGAGCAGAGTAGATGTGATGACCTGGAAGACTTTTACACTCCTGAGTCATCAAATGCCAGCTGCTGCTGGGCACAGGGCACCTGGGGCTCAGCTCTCTGGCTGGGAGTGCTGCTGCTTGGGAATGGGAAATGTTCCCTCTGAAGTTCGGTGCTGCTGGGCCACTGCAGGAGAGGGGATGCTGACTGGTTTTGTGCTTTTTTAACAGAAAATGAGATGCTCCCTATTAGAG
Source organism: Dasyornis broadbenti (assembly GCA_013397935.1). Lineage (NCBI taxonomy): Eukaryota > Metazoa > Chordata > Aves > Passeriformes > Dasyornithidae > Dasyornis > Dasyornis broadbenti. The sequence continues at coordinate 3,023,635 of VZRN01004005.1, read as the reverse complement.
GTTCCCACAGGAGAGGATTCCCACTCTCTGCCCAGGGTGCCCACATTGGGAGCCCTGTGTCCTAAAGCTTCCTGTGCAATGAGCGGGAAGGTCATCTTTAAAGAGCAATCCTGAGCATTTAAATGAGTGGCTAATCCAAGTTTTAGGAATGGAGTTCCCTCCATTCTGGCTGCTCCTGCATGGTGCCTGAAGTGAGATCCTCCCATGCCCCAGAGCAAGGCACCCGCTGAGAATTCTGTGGCACTCAACATCTCCGAAGTGACATTTCTCTGCTTGATATCTTTATACACCAAACAGCACAGTGCTGCTCTGAAGGCTCTCTCTCACACATTTCTTACAGTCTCCAGTCAAAGTGCATTATGAACATGTATTTTAACATAGATTTTGCCAAGCTGAGAATAACTGGATGCTTTTGCACATCGATCTGGTAAAACAAATTGGTACAAAATTGCCAGCAAGGCACGAGGAGAAAGGGTCACAAGAGAATTAATTTCATTATGGTGGCAGCAAAACTGAATGCTATCTCTAAAAAGGTACTTGATAAAAAAAAGATAGGTGAAATTGATTTAGTGCCTGAGGAACAACTGAATTCTCTGAGATAAGTCTGCCTAGATTAAATTAACTGCTAAAAGTTAATTAATACAGAGCAACCTGAGGACAACTTACTTTTAAATTAGGTTTCTGACAGCTGTGATGCCTCGGGGAAGTCCTGCTCATAACAGAAACGGTCTGTGTAAACCACAACTTACACTCACTCAGCTTTGCTACAATATTCAACTCGTGCATCTCATTTCCTTTGGCTACCAAAGTGGTGTGTGCTGCCTGCCACAGCCTTGGGGCTCTGTTTGGCCAAGGAACCCGAATATCACAAAGCACTCTAAAATTTGGAAAACTGTAAGGGAAGGCCTGAAATTCAGAATTTGCAATAACGTAGCATAATATCCTCTAAGGCCTCAGTCCTGTGTGTCAGTCAGAGCTAAAATTGCTACCCTGGGTAAGACTCATTTGCCTGGTATCCAGTCTTTTTCAGTGCCTTAGGGAAAAAAGATAGCAACACACCATTCAGAGCCCATCATTTATTGTGTTTCAGCTCACATTTATCAATATTGATTTCCCAAAGGCATTTCAGAGCCGGAGAACTGCAGCTCTTAAGCATTTCATAGGCAAATTGCTTATTGCTCATAATTAGCATTCACCAGCATTCCTCCATGTGGCATTGCTGCGTATGGGTGAGGCTTGGGCCCAGGCAACAGCCTTTCAAGGAATAACATACTGCAGGAACAGCAAATGGAACGTGCCAGGGGTTTGACTCCTCCTTGGCTGAGCTGATTCATGAGAAACAGGAAAGGTCACGAGAGTTGGTTCTCACACGCAAGTTTCCATATTTGCTGCAAGCAGCCCCTGCCGCCCCTCAGTTAAATTTGCTACTCAGAGCTGTGCCTGGCATCCTGCTTTTTCCAGCCCCCATCCTCCTGCACAAGCTCTTTATCCATTCTTGGAGAGGAGAACATTGTAAGAGACAACTGCTTGAATACTGACTGTACGGGCACTTCATCATGGCAACTTTAAATAAAATAAATGCTTAATTATCAGCTGTTCAAAGGAAATGGCATTCTCTGAATGAAGTGTTCATTCTCTGAGAATGCCATGGGTGTACAGGATTTGATTTAAAGCCAAGGAGGGGTTGATTTCTTGTGTGCCTCCTGCAGCGGCTGCCAAGAAGTGACTTGTTCTCAGGTCAGGCGCCAGGCCTTGCAATGTCGCAGCTACTGAGAAACAACGAATTCTCTGCTTGGGTCAGAGCAGCTCACTTTTACTCCATGTGTCTTCACAGAGTCTGGCTCCCAGATATCCCCAAGACACCACACCAAGCACGAATGAGTGGGGGTCTCTGGCTCACAAACCAGCTGTAGAATATTCACAGGGCATTCGCCAATGCTACTGAACTGTTTCACCTGTTTCGTTTCCTGTTTGAAAAGACAAAGGCCCTACTCTGCATTAGTTCGAATGCTTTTCCTAGGAACGGTTGCCCAAGTAGATCATACAAAAGAAGGAAAAAAAACCCCAAGTGGGGATGTTAATAGTAATATTTCCAACTTCAGAAAACCAGAATTATAAAATTAGTAAGAAAAAAAAAAGAGAACGTGCAGTGGGCGCCCAGTTTGAAACCTACTTTCAGTTCCCTGTTCAGTGCCAGACTTTTCAGGAGCCATTTTTGCCCCTTAGCACCGCAGATGTTAGAACAATCCACACAGACACAGAAAGCCTTCCAGTTAAGGACAATAATTATGAAAAATAGTGCCCAAAGGAGTCCCATTTTCCAAACTTACTATTCTCTCCTTCAGTAACTCTTCAGAAGCTCTTCCAAGTCCTTGTCCCAGCAGTCAGGATGAAATTTCTGGGGAGAGGGCTGGCCCCAGGCTCAGAGGGCAGCATGAATCAGACAAAGCTAGCAAGGGGAAGTTGTCACGCAGTGCTCTGCTCTTAAAAACAAAACCACAGTCCTATCCGGAACTGAATTGTCTGTGTGCTGGTCCCTGCTGCAGAGACTGAAATAAACAGGAATACAAGTGCAGGAAAGTAGGAAGTGCTTTTTATCTTAGCATTTTAACACTCTTGCAAGGTTTTGTCCTTTTGTTTTTAACTCTCCCCCTGCCCCGAGAGTTTCTGTGCGTTCTCAAAGCACATCTCATGCACGCACCCCCACCACGCACACGTGGCCTTCACATGAAAATAGCACTGAAGGACAATTCAAGGATTCAACAGCAGTCCCACCAAAACCAAGTTCTGATAATGCATTCTCCTGCTTCTCCATCCAGCTCTGCTGCCACTCCATGCTGTCACCACAACAGAGCAAAAGGAAGCTCACCATTCCAAAGTTTTCCCCACAGATTTGTCCATTGAGGAGAAACAAAAAGAAAAAAGAGAACAAAAAGTAGAAAACATAGTGGTCATTATTTGTTTTATTTGAATAAATAGTTCAGCTGTCAAAAACCATGCATAAACACTCCTGCTGTGAATTTTAGCAAACATAGCATTGCATTGTAACTTGCTTACAGTACACAACTCTTATCACTAAGATGGATGTCTCCAACATATGACAAGTCCAGAATTTTATCTGCAAGGCTGGTTTTTAGTAGTTAGAAATCCAGAATAAACACTTAAAAACAGTAGAAAGGACTGTTAAAAAATACATTAATACTGAAAGCACTGGGGTGAGGGGAAGAGTAAGAAATCCTAGAAGGCTTAAACTGATTTTAAAAAATCTGTCACTGTTGGCTTTTCATCTTGAAAAACAGAATGCAGCTGAGGACTATCTGAGCTTTTTCTGTTGTAGTGCAGCTCACTGTCACTGAGTATGTCAAGCAGATGCACCTAAAAGTCAAGTTGTATGGACTGGAAAAAACATTCCTGAAGTACTTACAAACGTGGGAGCTTTAGTGCTGCAGAGCATTCAGCATTCTAGATGAACTCAACAGGATTCAGACTGGTACCCATATGTAAAACCCCAGTAACACAAAGACATCACGAATAACATTTTTAACACTGACTCAGCTTTTTGAGAGGCAAAGAAACATTGTGCACGTGTCACAGAAAGGCATGACAAAAGCAGGCGTTCAGAGCTTTACCTACATTGCTCCTCCTGGAAACTGGACTGGCTGGGAGGAAGCTCCACCTCGGTTCAATCTGCCCTGCTCACAATGTGGTTAACAATAAATACAGTGTCTGCAGAACAGTGAGACGGCCAGACAGCAAGGAGCCAAGCAATGAAAGGAGTTTCTCCCTGCACAATATTTACCAGCAGATAAAAACTTAACAGAACAGGCTGTGACACCTGCCCCCAACCTGATCCAGGCAGCAGTCCTGGCTGGCAGGGATATTAACACAAGGAATGCTAAAGGAGACCCACGGCTGTAGCAGAGGACTCTGGTTTCTGCACAGGGACCAGAAACACATCATGGAACAAAAGAGACAACCTTTTATACCTGTCATAAGCTGCTCACCTGTGCTCACATGCCCTGCAGATGCCAGCAGTATGATCCCAGAAACAGCCGTTCCCCTTTCCAAAGCCAAATCACCCTCGCCAATCTTTTTATCCTCTGTTTGCTTTTGATATTTAACACTGCTTGCAATTTCAAAAACTAGGCTCTCTGGAGGTGCTTCCCAGCAACTCAGAGATTATAAACAGAGTTGGCACTTCTATGTCACCTGAAGGGAGGGGCTGGAATGACAACTCTTTAACAGGCTTGTTTCCCACAAATAAACCTGCATTGAACTAAAAGTCTAAGAGACCTTTCAGTTTAATGACCTCCCAGCCTCATGATACCTTTATTTCCCAGCGCAAAAGTTGCACCAATTTCATTAACCTGCCAGGAGAGCTGTCCCACCAGGCCTCAGCACCTGTGCAAGTCTCCTCTGTTGGTGTTGGGGTAGAGTTTAGTGGCCCCACCTGAACCGCACATCCACTTGTTCTAGGCTCAGAATAAACACCGAGAGGTCAGCTCCTTCTTAAAGTACAATGATTCCCCCGAGCCTTACAGAGCAGAGGAGATCTGAATTTTTCATGCAAAGAAAGGGCAACTTCCTCCCATCTTTTATTTTTTTAGAGGTGTGAGGAGAGGTGACCCAAGTAATCCAAGTTCTAGAACTCAGGACCCAAAAATACAAACCAAAGAAGCAGAAGCTCACTTCCCACCCTTTGAGATGAAAAAAACATTTGAGAAGGGAAGGAGAAAATCCCAATTATACAATTATACCATTCAAATAATCATGTTTCCTCTTGAACCTCAGTTCAAAGGCAAATAGTGTTTGGTGTAAGAAATCCATTTTTAGGGAAGGAAGATGCCTACTTTTAACAGGATTCAAGGGAGCCCATGGAGCAGAGCAAGTCTACCTGCTCTTCTTCAGGGCACTCTGCCTAGTGTTTCACCCAAAGGAATCGCTGCCCATAACACAAAAGTTGCTGCTGTGATACATAAAAGCAGCAATCAGATCTCTCCTCTGTGTGCTCAAGGCAAAAGAGTGATATCGTCCGCATGTTCCACAAATCATTTACTCTGGAAATGCCAATCCCATTCCTTCCACAAAGTTCTCCTCAGAAATCTGCTCAGGTGGCTCCTGTTGCAGCACTGCACCAACCACAGCACCAGGCAGGAGCAGCTCTACAGATGACACCAAGCTCATCATTCCCCTGTTGGTTTCAGAGAGGGCTGGGGGCAAAGGCACTAATCCAGCCTGGGCCCGTGTGACCAGCTCCTGACTGAGCTGGCTGAAGCTGCCTGATTAATGAGTGACAGTGGCCCTAGCAACCAAATTCCTTCTAGAAAAGGAGATTAAACAAAAATAGACATCAAAAGATTAGTTGGTCGTCCCGTCACAAGGCTTATTCTGTGTAAACACGGAATGGAAATAACACTGAGCAGAAGGAAGTGAACACAAAACCTGAAGCTTTTGCCATGAGCTTCAGATAGTGCCTGTAATTCCCCTCAGCCCAACCCACCCAACAGAACACACAAAACCTTATTTAATAGGAGGGGCTCAGCTTCTAAATAAATACCAATGCTGATTTTCTACTGTTAGCACTTAAGCCTGGAAAATCATCAAATGCCAGTTGCAACCAAGGAGTGTGGAAAATAAAGTGTTCTGCAGAAGCAAAGAGACTCTAGCCATGAGGAAGATCTCACGTTTTCCCTGCTTAACAAAACAGTTAGTGGTGTATTTTCTTTCTCAAAAGAACATTTGTGGATCATAGTAAAGAACAGATCCACCTGGTAAAAGTGTGAAATACCTACACATATTTTCAAGTGACCTAGAGAATACACATGCATCATTTTTAGTGGGATTGTCTTACAAACAGCTACAGAGAGAACACGTCAGCTGTAGGAAGAATGCACGAAGTATAGCATAAGGCACAATGGGAGCATGCAGAGGGCGTGTTTATTGGAACTTCTGCCCGAGGAGGATGAAGGATGAAGAGACCTCAGCAGCTTCCAGAATCACTCAACGTTCTTGTACTTCGTGAACAGGTTGTACAGAACCCTGAGGGTAGACTTCAGGTCCAAGTTGACAACATCTGTGGAAGAAAAGGAGAAATCCTTAAACTGCATTTTCTTTTCCCTCGTTTGTCCTGACAGAAAACAAAAGTCCCCACATCTCTGAGCTGGTGGAATCAGGAATAAAAAAAAAAATGTCCACAGAGTTCTGATCTCCCCAGGAGACGCCTTTTAAGTGTTCTGCCTGCTGCGCTTCCAAAGAGCTTTACCATCATACATCACAGCTAACTTCTCCATGGGAAACAGAAGGTAATTCCCTTCCTCAGCTAAAAGTGGTTACAGAGAAATTCTGCTTCTGTCAGAGACCTGGGATAAAGGCTTTGGGAAACACTGCCCACGGTCACACCCCTCACGAAGTACTGAGCCACATCCACAGCTCTGCAATGGGACAGTCCATGAATAAACAAAGCCTCACTCCTTAGCAGACTCCAAGCTTTCTATTATTTAATATCCCTTCTTATCACGCTAGGTCAGGGAACAGGTCTCAAGAAATAGCTCTTCTGTTAGGACCTTTCCACCTTTACTACAATAAAATGCCAAGGAAATACCACAGATGTGATGTAGGAATTGCATCACAGCACAGAGAAGGCTGAAGAGGTAGAAAAAGTTTGCATAGAATAGGAAAGAAATGAGGAGGAGGAAGCATAAAATATACAGTGAACAATGTATACAGGAGCAGAAGTATGGAAGAACAGACAATAAAAAAAATCATCAAAATACCTAGAAAGCCAGCACACACTTATCAGACCAAGGACAATTATTGTGAGGTCCAAGGGAAACACAACTGCCTGCTTTGAAGAGTCCCTGTCAGGACCTCTCCACCCTTCCCTCCCACCCCACTCTGGATACCACTCCAACCCTCACACTTCATCTGGTATTTTCAGTAACCTCTCAAACATTCTTTCTACACTTTTTTCCCCCCTCTATTATTTCACGTGGTTCATTTAAGATTTTCAATTTGCATTTGCAAAAGAATCTTCTCCCGCCCCAAAGAAATTGCTGTGGGGTCATACACCCTGAAAAAAGAAATGTCCTGTCTGGAGAACTGAAATATGAAACAGGCTTCTAATTTTCCCAGGTATCACAGGAAGTTGCTTACTGCCCAGCATTCTCGGTAAGTGAACAGCCAGAATCAGCATCGGTTCCTCTGCAACAAGACCCAGTTCCCTCCGAGATGGATTTAAAAAGTAAAGTTAGCCATGGAAAACAACACTTTGCAACAGCCAGGCATTTCTAAAGCTGGGAAATCAAGGCAAATACCTGGAGAAGAGACAACTACCAACAGATTTGTCCCACTAATGCTGGCAGTCACTTTTGTTTGCTGAACATTAAACTCCTAGTGCTGGCACTATGAAAATGCCAAAAAAGCTGTCCCATTCAGCTCTCTAGTGTCAGAGATTCACAGCATGGACTTGCCCTGTTCCTCTCAAATGATTTTCTTTGCCCCATGCCATCCATTTTCCTGATTTTCCAGTTTCTCACTGAAGGCAGGATGGGTGCCTCCCCTGGACCCCGTAACCTCCCTCTCAGCTGACAGTTCAGACCCTGCCTCAGTTCAGAGGCCCCATCACAAAAATAAGGAATCTCTTATTCCTTAATTCCTAATGACAAGTAAATTTAGGGCCAGAAGAAACTATTGTGACCACAATATCTGATCTCATGTACAACAGAACTTTACCTTGAAAAACCTGCATTGAGCTTACAAACCAACCTGAATTAAAACATAAGCTTAACATTGCATGTTTTCTTAATTTTTTTTTCTTTTCACATCATCCAGTGGTAGAAATCCCATCTCCATTCCTTGACAATGCAGACCAATGGTTAATAACCACTGTTGCAAAAGTTATCCTGTAATTCCAGTTTGCCATTTTCTTAAGTTCCAGACCTTGTTATGTCTTTGCTGCATGAAGGAGCACAGAGTGTGAAATGCATCCTCCCTGTGTGGGTGATTACAGTGTTCTTTACTGATCAGTGTCTAACAGGTGTTGCCAAGAAAAAGCTTATTCTCGGCCTCCTGTTCCTTATGATAAAACATGCACAGTAATAACATTACCAACGACTAATAAAATGTTAACTGGAAGTGCCCATACGTTCTAAAAGTAGTTTAAAATATTCCATTAATTTAAAACTTCCACACTCCACAACAACCTCATTAGAGGATACTAAATTAATCCACTACAGCACAGTTCTGCTGCAGTAACTCAGCACCAAGTTGTGCTGCTGGCCCAAGCTGCTCAATTTGGCTGGAAGAACAGAGAAGAGGAGATGACCTGTAAGGTGCAGCCAAGGGGCTCCACCTGTTCCCAGGAACAAGGGACAGGACAAGAGGAAACAGCCTGAAGTTGTATCAGGGGAAGTTTAGATTGGACACTGGGAAAATATCTTCCGCAAAAAGGGTTGTCAAGCATCAAAACAGGCTGCCCAGGAAAGTGGTGCAGTCCCAATCCCTGGAGGAATTAAAAAGCTGTGTAGATGTGGCACTTGGGAGTGTGGTTCGGTGGTGAACATGATGGTGCTGGGTTAATGGTTGAACTCAATGATCCTAGAGATCTTTCTCAACCTGAACAATTCTATGATTCTAATTCAAGTGGCATTTCCTACCCAATTCATGCTAAAGGGCATGGATTCACCTGACAGGTTTCCCAGCCTATTGATGAACAAACAATGGAGCAGAGTTCAGCATTAACAGAGCATACGACACATAGATTTTTTTTTTTTGCAGAGCTTCAGATTCTCTGTCAAAACGAATTATTCTTCTGTGAAACACGTATTACCTGACTGCCAAGATCTTACAAACAAAACTAGAGTGACAAGCCATTCCCAAGATGTGACTGTCCTCTCCATGGGAGCAGTTTTTCGAGAGCCACAGTTCCAGCCACACAGACACCGCACAAGCACACTCACTCCAACAGCTGGCAACTGCTGCTGGGAATGACCACACACACAGAGGAGGACGGAAAACACAAGAGACTGTACATCCTGCAGCAGCAAAAAGCAAAAAAGGCATGTTGTATAAGCTAATGTGGCTCTGTAGCTTATATTAATAATTAAATGCTTAAATCAGTAAAACACTTAAAAGCATATTTTGCTGGATATTGAATCTACGCACTTTATCCCAAGCGAACAAAAGATCTGCTGCAGTGTTTTGCATTCCATGATAGGGTAAGGATGCAAGAAAGCCCCATGCAAAGGTAACCTCCTCTTGTTTCCATCATTCTTTTCAGCATTTTCAGCATTCTTCAGGAGCGCTTTTCATCCCCCAGTTTAAAACAACAGTACTGACAGGATATATAGGCATTTAATAATGTCTTTTGCCTTTTTCCCCTCTATAACCAGCTCCACTGTTTGTTAGTCTATTTACTAGCACCACGTGGTCTCATTTAAGTCAGACCAAACATTTCTTGGGGGCTCCTCATGTTCCTTTGTTCTGCGGAAGCTTCTAACACATACAGTTTGTAACACCAGGAATGAAAATTGCTCATTTAGCAGTCATTAAGTTTTAATTCCTCTTTTTATCCCTAGTGCATGGAACAGTGCAGACCTCATCAATAATTAATTTTAAAGTTCACAGACTTTAAAGGGAAAACTCAGTTTTTAGTTGTCTGCCACATCCCCATAAATCAAGAGGATCATTTGCTACTGGTTCTCCTAAAAAATCCCTAAAGCCTTCCAGTTATCCATCACTGAAATCTGATCACAGGAGTCCAGACCAGCACCAGCTGTAAGAATGACAAGAATTAGACCATGAAAAGCTTTCTGCTTGGACTGTTATTGAAAACACCAGCTGAATTTATAATGCAGCACTGAAGAGCTCTGGAATGACTCACTAAAGCTCCACTTGGACACCTCAGTGAATCTGCTCCAGACAAGGAGCTCGGGTAGGATACACCCCAGGCACAGACAGCGAATCCTTCGGAAAACTGTCAAGGGGCCCCACTGACAGCTCCACTTTGTGATGCTACTGCCTTCAAATGGAACTGCACTGAAATACACCTGCTCTTATGTCTTTATGCACAGTTTAAAGTCACGGGGCACGTCCATACCTTCAGGGCGAGCTTTTGGTTTCTTCAGTCCTCCATCTTGCATCAGCTCAAAAGCAAAAGAAACATTATGCACCTGAAAGAGGTAAAGTGTTTACAATCTCAGAGTTGCATAAGCATCAAAAACCTTTAATCAAAATTTTCAGATGCTTTACTCTCTCAACACTTGACACAGAAAATGGTAATTCTATTTAAATCAAAAACTGGGTTTAAATTCTATTTAAACCAAAGATTTAATATTAAATCAACATTTACATGTTTAAGCATGGCCGAAAGTAAACATGAGCCACTACAAAATGAAAGCCTGGATCATTATAGTACCAATACGCACTTTTTGATACAAAGGAATTTAAGATTTCCAGAAATACAAGTGTAAAAATGAGATTGGGTCCCACATGGACCAAGAAACCCCATTAAACCCCGCTCTCAGCTCTCTACAGAGAGCTCCCAGGAACAATTCTAACAGAGCTGCATTTTTTTCCTCCTGCCTATCCCCAAGATCAACAACATCACTCGCCATCCAGGCAACAAGGAACGCAACAGAAACAACATAACTGAGCAGAGAAAAAAAAACACACCTGGGCAAGTAAGAAAGAAGAAATGAGGACACCATACAGAATTATTTTCAAACAACATTAGTGTTGTGTGTTATTATCAGGTGTGCAGCAAGAAACAGCAACATCATATCAAGGATTTTGTGCTAATCCCTTAGTGTCGTGGTGCTTTTGCTTCCGCTACTTGAAAACGGAGACAAAAATCAAATTGAGTTTCTCTAATGAAGTAAATGCTTCCTAAAATGCTTGGTGGAGGCAGTTCCTGGGCAGGCTGTGCAGAGATCCTGCAAAACAAGCTGAGCACAGAAAGAGCTTCCTGAACAAGTCCCTGCAGATCACACGTGAGCATAAATTCAGAGGAAAGAAAATGGATGGGAAGGGAAAGAGAAGGAAAGAAGGTGTCCCCATTTAATCTCTCCTTTGAGGAGCAAACGTTATGATTCAAAGAGATCTACACAGCAGATTTCTTGTCCACGCTCACTGAAATTTAGGCAAGGTAATGAGCATTGTGTGAATTCTGTGCAGTTTTGTTACTGCACGTGACAGTTCTGGAGATCCACAGCTCATTACTCAGGACTTTATGAATCTCTTTTACCTGCTGAAATTCCTCCTCATTCTTTGTGACAAAACCAAGGACAGTCACTTCCCCTTAACTACGGGGAATTTACCCATTCATTTCACAAGCAGTTTTTGGTGGTTTTAACCCTCAAGTGCCACAGCCAGTGCCTCTTTGCTACAGCTCCTAAAGAGAATATACCAGGTTCTGTTTTACCTGGCACAAGGAGAAAGGATGCAACAATTGGAAAAAAAAAACCCACATGATGATAATGCAAAAAGAACAAAACCTGGAGCTTCTACCCACCTTTTGATCAAAACTCTCAGGTGTTAAGTAGAAGTTGTGAAGTGGAACAAAATAGTCTTCAAGGAGACCCATGAGCAAAACCAAGTAGACACCATCTGCAAACTAAAGAGAAATACTAGGAGAAAGCATATGTTTGTAAATCAGCATTCATAAACAACATGGAGAACAAAGAATGCTTGGCCAAATTACATATTTTGAGGATTTTTGGTTGCACGAAAGTGTGAGATGGTTCAGGAGTCTGTTCTTGCTCTCCTCATGTTCCTTTTATTTGCTTTAGGAACCCTGCCAACTCCACCACAGTATTTTAAAAAGCTCCAGACCTCCTGGGAAACACGTTTGCACATTATATACTGCCAGTCCTACTACCACAGTACCTGGTCATTTCAATTGCAATCCCTCTTGAACTGTGTGTGTTAGACATTAGAACCTTTGCCCTTAAATCAACGCTTGAAACTCAGTCTCCCCTGCCTCAGGTAGGAAGTTGAATTTCATAAAAGATTTTTTTCCCCAAGGCAAAGTAGATTGTTTATGGTTTCAGCAAATACTAAATAAATCCTTTTCAGCCACACTGTTCAGTTTTCCTTCCAGACCAGTTTTCCTTCCAGACTGGCTGCTAAGGGGGATAATGTTATACGGTTCTGACTTCTCACTTGTGATCCTGATATGGCATCCGTGACATCCTCTAAAAAATAAATTCTTGGGTGTCTCTAAGGCATTAAGTAACCATTTCTTGTGACAGATCAGATCCAGTCACCCATTTTTTTTCAGCAGAGCTGTAAAACAGCAGTGAATGAATGCCTGTTATTATGCTAAGCCAGGCTCAAATGAATCACCCATACTCCTGGTATAATTCTCTGGATGCTGTCCTTATCTTTTTGCTGAGACAATAAGATAACCATCGCTCACAGCTCAGTAAACTCTGCAAAGAAGATCTCCTTCTGCTTAGCCAAGCCCACATCTGAAAATTCACAATTTACACAGATTACATACAGGAAGACAAAGCCCCTTACCTGGGTTTCTAACTCCGTTACTTCCAAATTCAGTTTATTCAAGTGTTTGTTCACAAAGGTGATCAGAGACTGTTAAAAAAACCCCAGAAACAGTGATGTCAGACACTCCATTCAGTGCTGATGTGAAAGGGTTAAACACAACCTTTTAAGACATTTTTTAGACCATAATAAATATCCATGTGCTGCCTGCTTTAGCACAAATAATTACGCAGAACTGCCGTTTTTGTTGCACCAGATGCCAGAAATCACCAGATGGTGCTGTTACATGCAGCTTACTTTTAGCTTTCCTAGCACATGAAGCAAACTTCAGTGTCCTGAGAAAAGGCTGTGATGACATTGGTGCCCAAAGGGGAAGCGAGCAGTAGGTGCACTACCACCCACACGGATTTTTTTAAGGTTTTTAAAGATGTCAACACAAAGTACAGTCATGATGTAGCCAAAGCCTGGATTTCTATCCCAGATGCAAGATCCTGCCACTACAGGCCAGATCTGTGCTGATGTGTTGAAGCACAGAGATCTGTCAGCCCACTTACACCACTTCAAAAGGGACACAGAGCTGGGTGTTAGCACTTTTATTGTGTGGAAGGAGTTAAGGTAGTTCTTTATCCACTTAAAAACACTTTTCTAAGAAGACGTGTCAGACCGGAAAGATAAAAAATCTTCCTGAGACCTCAAAGCTTTATTTTTAATGCACGCATCCTCTATTCCATCCAAGGCGAAGGGACAATTTACAACCCTGATCTTCACACACTACTGTTCTAACAAGCAGCTTCACAGCCAGGCTGGGACTCTCTGATGGAATTACAGGAAGGCTCTTACACACCCCCCAAACCAGCAGGAGCTGGCAGAGAGAGATAAACACTGCATTACCCCTCTGCTCTGCCTGACACAAAGAGCCACGACAAAAATATGTCTGGATGGACGTGGTGTGCAATGATGCTCTCAGCCTTGCAGGACAAACCAGGGGACCACAGGAATAAGTGCTAAGCAGAAGAGCCCTGGGAAAAGCAACTCTTCTCTAAAAGCTTTATATTTAGCAAACTGCTTTATGGCTGGAATGACATTTTCGGGCACTGTGGAAAACATCACCTGGCTTTGAAACAGCGACCTTTGGGGACAAACACCCTTTTCATCACTTCACATTCCTCTCTGTTGTTTGCTAGATGTTTCTGAATATCTTCCCAAAAGCTCAGGAAAAAAAAAAAAAAGCAGTGTGGAAAACCAAGCTGGGATTTGAGTTTTTACCTTTTTGACTACGCTGAGTTTGTCTGGCGCATGATCAAAAAGCGTGTCAAAGGCATCGCGCTCTGGTTTGGGGGAAAAAAATAAAAATCAAAACACCTCCAGCAGCCAAGTATGGGAAGCAGGTTACCTGTTCAAAGCTTAAAGGTTTTTTCTCAGAAAGTCACATAACAGAGACCCAAGCTAAAAGTCAGCACCCTGATGCCTGGCTATATGCCAGAGAAAACTGCCCTAAAAATTCTAGAGGTAACTGAAAGTAAACATATTCACTGATTTCCCTCTTCTGCCATTCATAATTGGTACACAAAATACGCAGGCAAAAGAAAAATTAAAATTATACACAAATTCTGACTATATCCCAGCCCCAACCTAAACAATAGCTCTGGGTTGCATCCACACTCAGCGTCAAATTCAGATATTAATTTGGTTAATTTAAAATTACTGGTAGTATCCCTGACATCAATGAAGCTCAGAACTGAACTCAAGTGAATTCTGATTCAGCTGTGTGTGAAGAGCAAATCCTACATACAGTATAAAGATTTATATTGTTTCTACCTTCAAAGCACTGTCTATCAATATCTAACCCAATCTGTTTTCAACGTAGTTTCTAACAGTTTTTCCCATGATCAAATTCTTTTTATTTACATAACACATTTTAGTACTTTCCTACGGTTAAATAAACAAACATATTTATTATCTAAATTCCTTTGGCATCTGAAGATACATTATTTAGCCCCTGTAGCTCCCCGACATCACTTCTTTTCCAAGTACCATTTTAATATTTAATGTAGACACGCTGCAAGAGGAGAAATGATAGTGTTCACATATTGTAACGGGCAAATAAAGAAAATAAATTACTTATTTTGCATTTTTTACAGGAGCACACACCTTTAAAATGAGAAATTACTTAATGCCACTAAAAACCATGAATGCAAAAAGGGAAATCTCTTGGCAGCAACACAAAAAAGAACGGGTTTTGTTTAGAAGACCAGACCTACCTTTGGTAGGGCCTAAAGTTTAGTAAATACAGAGGGGATAAGATTCTCTGTGCAGAGGAATTAGAGAGAGCTCTTTGCTGAAGGTGGAGAGGCAAACAGAGCTCTTGGACCTTTTGGCACAGCCCTTTGCTTCAGTGGTTTTCATGTATAAGTTAAATGGTCATAATACGAAGAAGGTGTAACTCTCATCGCTGGGGATTGCAAAGATTTTTACTTGAAAGCTGCTAAGACCAGTATCGGAAACACTGCCCTGTGCAGCATTTCAGCTCTGGACTCATAGAATCCTTCAGGCTGGAAAAGATCTCTGAGATCCTCGAGTCCAACCATTCCCCCAGCACTGCCAAGGCCGCCACTGCTCCATGTCCCCAAGAGCCACATCCACACGGCTTTAAACCCCTCCAGGGATGGGGACTCCACCACTGCCCTGGGCAGCTGTGCCAGGGCTTGATAACCCTTTCCCTGATTTTCCCTAATATCCACCCTGATCTTCCCAGCACAGCTTCAGTCTGTTTCCTCTTGTTCCCTGGGAGCAGAGCCCGACCCTGCCCTGGCTGCCCCCTCCTGTCAGGAGCTGTGCAGAGCCACGAGGTTCCCCCTGAGCCTCCTTTGCTCCAGGCTGAGCCCTTTCCCAGCTCCCTCAGCTGCTCCTGGTGCTCCAGACCCTTCCCCAGCTCCGTTCCCTTCTCTGGACACGCTCCAGCCCCTCAATGTCTTTCTTCTCGTGGGAGGTTACTGTTCATCACTTGCGAAAAACCAAAACAACACAGACCAGTGTAAGGAGCTCAAGCAGTTCACTGGATGAGCGGGTTCTACCCACTACCCATCATCCTCCACATCTGCATGGAGTAACAAACCCTGCCCCCGCAACACATTCCAGCCTCATGGAATTGCTCAACCCATTGTCTTGGTCTGCTGAAAGAAAAGAGACCAGACTTTTGTGCCTGACACAAACGAAACAAAAAAAATAAATTCAGAGTTAACTCTGTTACTTACCAAATCTTCCCATCATCATCCTGCAAGTCAGAGCATTCGAAAACATCATGTTAGTTCATGAATAATCAGTTTGGGAAGACAAGAGCATGGCCTTGACAGGCCTTTCCCTGCATATGCAGGGGGTCAACCATTTGTGCAAACTCAGGGGCCTGAGCACGTCCCAGAGCAGACCCAAAGCGCTGCAGAAACGGCCGCAGCAGAACACCAGGGACATCAAGGAGAGCCATTTGAAGTTATTGGGAATGCTTGATTACATTTCACACACAATTATGACTTGTTATCCGTAACGATTTTTCTGATGAAGGGTGAATGAATAAACGTGCTTGTGTGCGCATTTTCCACAAATATGTAATCATCAGATGCTAAACCACACAGCTTACAGGAAGCAAAGCCATCTACCTCACTTTAACCTGTTTTCTCTGAAGAAAACATACACTGTATGTTAATATTATGTAAATAAAACTGCCACATATGAAACCCATGCATAGCCAGTGACATCACCAGACATATGCAGATGTTTATCAGCTGAGAATCAGGCCCTGATTTGCACAGAGGAATCTGAAAGTACTCAGTGAATGTTGGATTCCGCTGATCACTGCACTTTCCATAGGTATACTTGTACCTGGATATGCACCACGTTAAACAGGAAACCTCTCGATATTGTGCAGTATCAAACAGCTTCATAAAATAGAGCTATAAACACACGTGCAAATCTGCAAGCATCTTTCTTGCTAAAAAATGTCTACCAGTCTGCAGATCACACCTTGCAAACCACATCTGGAAGAGAGGACGAGCTCCCTGCATTGCTCAAGAGCATAGGAGAGAGGGCAGGGATTTTGGCCCACAAACCTGAGCCAGAGCTCTGATCCGACAAAAACCACTGTGAGACCTTTAATGTCCACACAGAGACGTTATGATCTCATTTTTGACTGTTTCCATCTGAAAGATCTTCCCCACTAAGCACCACATGGTGCTTCATTTATCTTCAAAGCCACGGGAGGCTGAGCCAGCTCTACAGGGAGCCAATACACTGATAAACGGAGGGAGGGCTCATGTAAGCCCCTCTTAGAAGAGCTGCCTTCAGGCCATGGGAAGGAAAATCTCAGCTCTTAGTTGAAGCCAAAATGCATGTCTAGCCTTCTCCTTATAAAAAAGGACTGCAAAATCATAAAGCAAAGTAATCTGGTGCAAAAACTGGAGAGGGAAGAGGTTTATTTGTTTAATTTATTTTTGCTGAGCTCTTCCCCCCTTACAGGTTTAACTGTATCACTTCCAGTTTGAGAGGTATGCCGAAGAATTGCTTTTTGTCAAACCAATTCTTCCCCAAAATATCTACATTACCCTTCACTTGATAGAAAAAAATAATACTAAGCAGAGAGCAGATATATATATATATATATATATTTTATAGCTACATCCAGCAGGCAGGGGGGAAAAGAGACTCACAAAGGCCACTTTCAGTTAAAAGCTTCTAAGAGGACACTTCTCCTTTGTAGCATCTTCCCAGAGACCAAGTCATTTCCACAGAGTTAAAAACGCACCCCATGAAGGGATTTTGTGAATTTAGCACGGATGGGGGAAGGTTAACTTCTCTCTCATTTTTAGAAATGGTCTTGCATCCTGCACCGAAACGTTTTGTGCTTACTCGGTCGTGGTCGTCAGCTCCTCTGAAACATGAGTGGTCTGAAGGAGGCCTTCACGTTTCTGGAAAGGAAGATGGAATTAGCAAAGGAGAAGCTCATCGGGGGCTCATCCAGCAGCATTCAGCATCTTTCAGAACACCAGGGGACAGAAGTGGATGAAGCAGGCTCACTGAGTTTCCCTGAGGTGAAATTGCTGGTCACTCCCAGAACAGCGGCACTGATCAGGCTGACAGCCAAAGGGGTGTTTGGGAAATCTATTTATACACCTCGATTTGCAGCCAGCTGCCTCACTAGCAAGTCTCCTTCTCAGACCAGAGTCAACATCAAGCCTGGAACACAATTTAGAGAGAGTCTGTCAGCCCCAGGTGAAATCCCCCAGGGCAGCTGCTCCTGCCATGGTGTCACCCAGCAGCTGGACACACCTGGCAGCCTGACTCTTCCGAGAGGTCTGGGGCTGAAATGACACGGATGGCTGCTCCCAGGCCAGGCTCCAGAGCGCTGGCACAGCAGGCATGGCACTGGGGCATTGCCACACACCTGACAGGGACACATCCTCCGAGGAAACAGAGGGAGAACGGAAAGCTCAGCTCATGATTTCACAGTGAATAGACAGTATCCCTCTGACACTGGATTGTCTCTCCTTGGCACGATTTTCTGCATGAATAAGGAGTCTCTACCCAAGAGAAACGGCATGCGTTGAGACTCAGTTTCAAAACACCTCAGAGGCTGGAAGTGCTTTCACCTGAGTGAAAAGCTTGCTTAACAACTCCTTTCAAAACTATGCCTGAATGAAGGAATTTCTTTCCTCCCTTCTCTATGCTTAAAAAGCTGACAGAAAAAGTTCAAATCTCAGCAGCCACCTAGGAACCACATCTGTCAGAATGACTTAGGGGAGGGTTCATGAAGCTTTCAAGCTCAGGGAAGCAGGGAAACCACCCCCCAGGCATAAGCCCTGTACACATTTACCATCTCAATTGTTTTCCCCAGCTGAAGCCCAAGCAAGAACTTCTTAGAGGAAAACAGCTTTGAAGTGGAGCACATCCTTCCCCAGAAGCAATCTAAGACATGAGAACTGAAATCTAAAAACCAGCAGGAAGAACTCCCGCCCTTCCACTCCCTGCTCAAGAAATGAAGGCAGGCAGAGCTGCTGGGAGGGAGGGAGCCTGGCTGGCGGCACTGGGGGAGCTGGTACAGCTCCAAACCCCACGGGACCCTGGGCTGGGTGCTGCCAGCTGGCCACGTCTTCACAGCCCTATCGCACTTCTATCTCATCCTGCTCCCCCAGGGAGCCATGGGAATGGCTCCAGGAGGTTTGGGGGAAAAGCCAGGATGACAGCACGGATGGAAAAGTGAGGAAGCATCTGACAGGGCGGTACTTTCTTGCATAGAAAACAGTGCTGTCTTTATTCCATCCCACCATGTCTCTGCTTCATTAGCAGAGGGCTCTGGACCTTGCAGGCACCCCAGAGCCCAGGGTGAAGATGCTGTAAGCTGTGAACAAAACCTCAGTAAGTGATGACTGGTGAGTAACACCTCCAACTGCCTGATGAGAAAGAGGCAGGGATTCCAGCACTGACTCCTCAGCTGGTGGAAAAGGAAGCACCTCTCCCCCTCTCAGAGCAAGCCTAGGTCCCCTGACCTTGCAATCCAAAAGCAAACGTCATTCCTTGAGAAAGCTTTGATTCCTTCCACCACTGGCACCACACACATTTATTCTTCATCCTGCCTTGCCTCTGACCTTTCAGTCTGTAACTCAGACTGAAAGGGAATTACTGTAAAATTACCCCAGATCTCCCAGCAGAACCAAGGTGAGACATGCCGCAATTTTAAAAATGAGGATGAGGCAAGCTAAGCATAAAAGATGACAATTCCCGAGCCTTGTAAAAACAACCAACACAGTGAGCCTTAAGGATAATTTTTACACTTAATTCTGAGAACTTCTTTGTTTTCCTGAATTAAGCTATTTCTTCACCATGCAAGCTTACATTTCAAATAGCAGGCAGAAGAGTTAGCTGGAAAATCTCAGTATTTTCAGTTCTCACTGGAAGCATCACTGAAATCAAAGGTTTCTCTCCTCCCTGCCTTCACTGAGGAGGGCTGGAATGACAGGCAGATGCTGAGTGACACCAGCATTAGAGCATGTATCACCCTGGACTCCTAACTCAGCACTCAGAGTAGCTACTCACAGGATTTTAACTGGAAGGCCAACCTAAACCATGGCCCTGCTGGGATCCTTCATGAATAACTTGGGCACGTATTGCCATGGTGACCCAATTTCCTATTTCACACAACAACCAGCAAGAAAACTAATTCTGGAAGGTGATTTCAAAAAGGATTTCAAGTTCCTTCCAAGTAACCAGGTTTCAGGAACTCTGCTCTTGAGAGAGGCTACGTCATGGAGCCCATCATGAAGTAATAAAAACAGAAGTGCTTTTCTGCTGGGTCAGTCTTGCAGATGTTCCACATAATATTGAAAGATAGATACAGAGCAAAGGTTCTTCCTGCCAGGGAAGGTAAAACAGAAAGTCATCTCCAAAATGTCTGTGGGTTTCTGAGCAAACTGAACAGTGCACGACCAAAACAGGAGAGTGTATCGTTGAACAGATCCAGACTGAGCTACAGATCTTTCTCAGACTCTAAATCAACTATTTTTAATTAAAAAAAAAAAAATACAGCAGCTTAAGAAAGTCTCAGTCTGTCACGCCTCAAGATGCTGAAGGAAGAGAAGAATTCAATGGAAGGGCAAAATCGCCACAGAACTGTGGAGATCTGAATAAATACTTTCCATGCAGCACAAAGCTGTCTCAGTATCATCTCACTTCATGGATCAGGACAGTGACAGCAAGAGAAGAAAGAGCCCACAACACTTACACAAGCTCCTGAGGTGCTCTGCACTGCTCTGGGACAGGCTGTGGGAATGCACACAACTTGGCTAAGCAGGAGCTTGCTAAACCACGTTATTTTCATGGTGTAAGCACAGTCTTTTTGGGCAAGAAGCACCTCAGGGACCTGCACAGAGTGAGGACGGCTCAACAAAGTTGATAAAGACCAAAGCCAGCTGTGAAAATGAGACTGAACTAGTTTTGAAGATTTCAGTGTGGGTGTGCTCTTGCACCATACTCCCGCAGCATCTTGCAGTTTTCTTGCTGCAGGGTCGGTTCTGAAAGACTTGCACAGAAGTCACTTCACAAACTGTATTTAGCCCCTCAAATGTACATCCAAGCAAAAAGAGGCATTTAAATGAAAACCTCTCAATGAATACCTTATGTTAACTGTGATCTAGTTTGGGGATATGTAACAAGAGATCATTTAACAATAAATTGGTAATAACTGCAATAATCTTCTTAATAGCAGTTTTCTTACTCGGATTAGGAACAATATTAACCTCATTACCGTTCTGTTTGTCATTAGTATAACAAAGGCTAAACAAAGTCCATTTAAAGACATCTGTGCTACAAAACCAGCATGTATTTTCAGACTAGATTATGGACGCTGAACTACAAAAATTCAGTTTACCAAACTGTAAGGCAAAGGTTCTTGTTCCAGAACAAACATGCTCTGTTTCATATTACCCCTTGCTTTCCATTTAAATAACCAAAGCTGAGGAGTTGCACGCTTTTCCTAGCAGTGGGGTAGGGGCCTTCTTTTTCTGACTTAGCAGCTACAGAAGACACTTCACTGTACTGGGCAGAAGGAGGTTTTGGGTATCAGGGTGTGGCAGAACTGCTGACCAGCTTATATTTACATATTCCTCCTTATCTTTCCAAGACGGACAAAAGAAATTTTGGAATCAGCCTCCGATTTCCATTCATGGTACTTTATAAGTAACTCACTGTTCTCAAGTTCTAACTTGAGCTCTGAAAGAACTAAAGCAGTTCAAAATCACCTCCTATAGATACCATACACATTTATTGAGAACCAGGGAGTATCCATCAATTTCTCATTTACATCACCCCCTCCACCTCCAGAGCATCCAGGCAGGCAGCCTGGAAAACACCATGACTTAAATATAAAGCAAAATGAGGCTCATCTAATCAACCACCCTGCATCTTGTAACGTGATCCATGTTTGCAAAGCAGAGAGTGAGATCACTTTATCTTCTTTATCCTTGAAAGGAAACTCACTGCAGCCTGACAGCTGGAACAGTAAGTGGCACTTGCAGAGTGAGTGGCACAGCCAGCAGGCACAGCAGGAGCAGAGTGCCAGCTGGAACACATCTGCCTGGGAGAAAAACTGGGTTCCCATGTCACAGGCATGGGAAGCTTTCACTGGGGGAGAAGGCAAGGGGAAAGCAAAAGTACAGACACTTGAAAGTAGAGTCTTTGTAGAGGGAAAGGAAATGACCAACACCAAGCAGAGAAAGGAATAACCAGAGCAGTATCTAGGGCAGGGGGGAAGCAGTCAGGGCTCCTTAGGTCAGATCTCTTCTCCATATCTAAGAAAAGCTAACAAAAACACAGGACTGTGAAAGAAATGATGAAAGTCTACCGGGCATGCCAAGGAAAACAACTTGTCTAAGTCTGCACATGAAGTCATCAGGGAAAAACAACGCTGCTAACAGGCACTCCAGACTAGGGAGATTCTGTGTGCTGAAACTCCTTTCTGGGCTGTTTATGTTTCAATAGCTTCTCTACAAAAAATGCACAGCAAAAAAAAAAAAAAAATGGAGTGACAGAGAGACCCAATGCTCCCTTATACAAAATCCCAAAAACACAGGAATGCTTTCAGCTTGCTATTGCAACACGTGGTGGGCCCAAACACACTACAGATGTGCCATTCTTGGGGTGTCACTTAAGCACACGCACTCCAAAAACGCATTCCAGGCCGTGGGACTCACCGAGCAAGCAGGATTTTCTGAACGACAGGAGATGGGGGCAATGGGTGGGAGCAGCCCAGCAGTGCAGAATCCCAGCTGCTCCTCCCGGGAGCTGGTACTCACCCGTACGACCACCACCTGCACAGCCACGTGCTCAGGCAGCCGGATGGGAGCTCGGAAATGCATGGCCAAGGCCACCAGGAGGTGAAGGATGGAAATCAGGTTCTTGCCATGGATGGCTGCAGGGAACAAGGGAAATAAAGCAAGTGAAAGAATACTGAGGTGTTATTTTAAACAAACAGCTCTGGGGAAAAGGCAGTAAAAAATGCTTTTGGTCAACACAGGTTTTTTTTCTTTTTGTTCTTCTTCCTCGTTTTCCTGAATTAGTAAGACCTATAATATAACTCGACAGCAGCAAAGCCTAAATTCAGCCCTTCCTTTAAGCCTGACTTGCAAGCCCAAACCCTTCCACTCCCTCTCTGATCAACAAAGACAAGCAGACTCAAGCACTCGCTTTTCACTGCACTGGAGAATACTGCCGAAAACTGCTCTTAGCAGACTTCCTACGACAAAAAACATAAGAGTCCTTACAGTCAACATTCCACTTGATTGTCCAGCCATGGGGTCGGAGTAAATCATGGACAGCTTCCAAGACTGTCTGCAACTTCTGTTTCTGACCAATTTCAGATTGTGTCACCTCTGCCACGTTCAGTTTACGGTCAGCCAACTTTTCTGCATTTGAAAAAAAAAAAACCAAAATAAAAAGGACAGGCAAAACCAGATTAAACTTATGGAAATAACAAGCACAGACCACTGGGCAGAGCTGGAGTCCACTAGAACTTTTCTGAGAGAATTATTTTCCTTGGAAGGAAGAACAGCTGGAAGTAAAACTTCCACCAAATATGTTAACCAATAAAAATGTGACAAAACTGGTAAAGTCTGGCTGAACGTGCTCATCAAACAGGTGTCAAAATATTTAACAACTTTGCAGCTAGACATCAAGTTGGCAGCAGTATTAATTACACCTCCCAATTTCTTTCACTGCAGAAAAGCATTTGGCACAACACAGCCTTCACTACACAAGGAATCTGCACAGGGGTAAAGAACTTTTTAAAAAAGTTAATTTAGGACAAACAATAGGAAATAGCGTGTGACCATTTACTTCAGTTTGACAAGCTTTATTTCAGGTTAGCTGAAGGAATGAATTTAAGCTAAAGCACACTTTGCACCCTCAAACCCTCGAAAGTCATAGACTCGGATGACCCAGGGAGTTGTACTGGCTCAACTGAACCAATTTAAAAAGGTAGGCTGGTACAATCTTGTCATGTTGTTGACCTTGTCCCATCGTAGTTGATTACTTCCAAAATGAAATAATGCAGGAAAATGTATAAAATTACATTACTGCTATTTCAGTTCTGTTTACGTAATGTAACTATTTGTGGCCAAAGTCACAGACAAATCATTCTTCTCTTCCTCTGCGTTGTGGCCCTTGCAAAAAGAGACAGGAGCTAAAATTCCCAAAAAGAAAGAAAAAGCAGAGAGCTGAGGAAGGTGGGGTAGAGTCCTCCAGCCACCAGAGCAATGGGAACAGCTGATCTCTGTTCTCTCTCCACAGAGGGGCCAAATTCACTCTGCTGATCTGTCTGGGATGTCAGGACTGCTTGGCCATATTCCAATTGCACAGTATTCCACTCTTTAAAACAAAAATACCTACTTCACCAGAACTGTTGGCACAAAATGTGATTCTAAAGAATCTAAAGATTCTTTCAGAAATGTTTCAGAGTTGTCAAAACCTATTATTCCAACAATGGATATATTTCTGCTCTCTAGGGTGTGCTTTTTCTGGACATTTTATCTAGCTGAAGATACATATTTCTTTTCAAGTGGCAGCAATTCAAAAGTACTCCAGTTACCCCAAGAGAAAAGACTGGCAAGCTATCAACTAACAAATACTCAACTGAGTCTATCCCTTCGTGTGGCATTCACACAGAAGGGCGTATTTTGAGTCCATGCCTGCTGCCACGCAGTCTCTTTCTCTTTTTCCCCCTCAAAAGTAATTCTATCAGGACCTCAAAACAGCTCTCAGCCCAAACGCTTCCAAAAGCAAACTACACTGACAAAATTTTGGACCACACGGCTTCTGCTTGGTTCCCCACTGTAAACACGAACCTCTTCACGCTTTTTCTACCCTCTATTTCAGCTGCCTGGACTATAATTAGTGCAGCTAATTACAGCAGCTTTGGAGGAGGCTAACTTTGTGCCCTGCCAGTCTTTGGGGTCGCCTTCTCTTGTGTGGACTCACCCAGGAGCTTTTGCAGCACCTGCCCATCATAAAGGTCCTCTTCGAGTTGTTTGACAATGATTCTCTCTTCCACCAGCACATCATTAATCCAGTCAATCAGAACCTGCGAGCACAGAAAAAGGAGGCAAATGCCTAAAACCAACTGAAATATGTTCTTTTCATTCAAGGCAGTAATCAGGAATATAAAACAGATGAAGCGCAAGTATATTCATGTACTTCCAAGAGTAAAGACCTGAATTTAAAAAGAAACAGAATAGAAGCGTCTCATTGTCCCCTGTTGTGCTTAATTCAGGTCTTGACAACAGGACAAAGCAGTTTATCCTCAGCTATTGCAGAATACAAAAGCCCAGAATTAAGATCTTGGTCAAACAGTTCTGATAATCATTTTACAATTTTACCAGTTCCCATATGCTGACTGCCACAGCTGTAAAAATCATTCAGTCACCTGCAGATCAGGAATGAGCATAGAGAACCTTTCCAAAGCAAAGGAACTGAGTTAGGTTTTCCAGGTACCAAAGATAATAATTATTTCCAAACAGTTACAGGTAAACAAGCCTTGGCTGTTTGAAGATGGTAGCAGTGCTCTCCTCCAATTTATCATTTGGAAAATTAAATTGTTTTCACAAAAATAACACAGTTATGGGAAGAAACACAAAGTTAGTTCTTGCTGCTTCCTTGGTTCTGTAAGAGGAGACGAGTATTGCCCATCACAGACATGAAAAATCCATTAACTAGAGCCACCTAAACCAATTAGCTTCATTTAAAGGTTCTGCAATTTTTAATCTGCATCATATAAAATCGTGGATTCCTTAAATTCACTTTCTGATCAGACCCCACATTTCTGTCTCTTCTTGGCGGTTGTGATGGCTAAGAAAGTTTTGCCGTTTTAACATACGAGAGATGGTGAAACAAAAGCCAGTAACCAAAATACAGACAGGTTTGCAGGGCAAAACACCCACCGTGGGAATGCTAGGGAACACGAGCATTTGAATATGTCGGTCACGAGGACATTTCAGTTTCTTCTCCATCAAAAGGCAGAAGCAGGAAATATTCAATAACCGGAACGTCTGCAAATTTTACCAGCCTGACACGGGCACATTGGTGCTTGGTGGGGAGCAGAAAAGAGCTTTTCCAATGCATGAAAATATGCTTAACCTCGATCTGTCTGCTCTCACACTCCTCTACCCATTCCTCCATTCCTGCGCCTGCACTTCATACAACTGCAGCTCAATATTGCATTTTGGGCTCACAGAAAGCTGCTTTTCTGTAGCCTTCTAAAGAATTTGGGGCTGTTTTAAAATTAAATTTTAAAAATGTAATACCATATTCTGATGTCCTCAAAGCCATGCTTGACATTTCATATGGATCAGCACATGTGTAAAGCACTTTTGAACTGGGCCAAATGCTCAGACACGAATGCATTTGTAGTGGTAAAAATTCAGAGTTCAAGGGCATAAGAACCCCACAGTCACCATTGTACAGTAGTGAACAAAATGCAAAACAACACAAAAGACATGAACACATCTGGCAAAAAGGGAAAACAGGAAGCCCAGCCACCAAAAACAGCAAAGAAAACCCTCACTTCAATGCTCCACTTCCCCTCAGCTTCTGGGAGAATTCGGAAGCAGAGATCAAAGGTATGGAAGTGGCTTCAGGGCTGAGCATGAAAATTAATAGTAAAAATTCATATTCAGGCCTCTGGACTAAGCACAAAGCACGGGCATCCTGTAAACAAAGGGAAGACTTTTTTTTTTTTTTTTATTTGCCAAAAGCACATCAAAAAGCATTTAGGAAGCTCAGTTTCATGTGGTCACATGTGAAACCACATGTCAAAGGACAGTGGCTTCATTTTGGTTTTCTCTTCACCTCAGTAAAATCTGAAAAAGCCATAAAACTAGACATGGAAAAACTTGGTGTCTTCTAGGACAGTGAATATTTTGCTGCAAATGAGAATGTTTGCTCTTCCCAGGCAGCGTCTACAGCAGCAATGTTTGGAGCGGTATAAAGTTGAGAGGAGCCTTTTAAAGGCGGGAAGTCGCTGCAGCATCAGCCAACCTCACAGAAAGTCTTGGCGGGGAGGAAAAGCACACTACAACTGTGACTTGCTGCCTTTTGTCACGGCACTTTCAGATGGGACCCAATCCTTGCAAGCTGCTGTTCTAAAATTTGATATTCAATTAGCAGAAGCTCTTTTTTCACGTTTCCAACTGAAACACTGAAAATCAGAAACCCCTAGGAAATCTGCCACTTTCGTGAAGAGTTAAAGTGTCTTTTCAGAGTCTGTGACTCAATTCCTCCAGCCTGTTAACCCTAATTGTGTTCAGAACGGCAATCAGCAATGAAGCTTTTGAAACTTCCACCCTTCCGTCCCTATACACAACACATAAAGAAACACACATGAACAACAAGGAAAGTACACACAGATTAACTTCATTTTTTTTTTTAAGTATTCATAAGAGAGCTAGAAGAACCTCCAAACATTATTTAGAATTAGTGACATGGGTCAGAGCTAGGGAAACTCATATATTAATGAAAATTGAATTTTAATCAGATTTACAATAACATATAGAATAGAAACCAGACTCTGAATATGAAAGAAGAAGGGCATCTCTGTATCTGATCATAAAGCAGCCCAAAACTTATAATTCAAACGTTTACTGTGAGTTAAGTTGGGCAGCTGGAAAATTCTGGACAACAAGTAAAAGCAGCTCACGTATTTCAGCCATTAGAAATAGAGCATTTTGTGAATAAAATATTTATACATACATGTAAACAAAACCAGTAGCTCATCTCTCTCTCTCCCTGATCTGAATTTTCAGCTTTAGGTCTGTTCAGCCACGTACTGAATTTTGATTACACACAGAGCAAATGCAGTGAGTTAAAAAAGGCTGCTGGCCACAGAGGGAACTTTGTCGAACACCTCATACTGACAAATTGTGACTATTTTTAGAAAATTGTCTGTGGTGATAGCAAACAACACTTCCAGGCATAATTTCAGACAAAATGTTTCTCATCGGTGCAAGAAGACAGCGCAGGTATTTTCCCATCCCCAGCTAAGCAGCCTTCAGCAAGGAGATTCACTGTGTATTTGCTTTACTAAGAGTGAGGAATGAGGCTTTTTGTTGTGTTTTCCTTCTGCTGGTCTGTACTACCACAACGCTGCACAGCCTGCCCCTCTAGAGTTACAAAGGCTCTGTCAAAATCACTGCCAAATGCCCAATCCACAATGCATACAATTCCTATGGCATGAGGTTAGCAGAAATTAAACCAACACTTGGTGCAGACAAAGAGGCACTAAAGCAGCGTCAGCAGCAGATTGCCCTGGTGCTCCTCTGCACTGAGATCCATTTACCCGACTGCATGTGCCTGGCAGAACAGAAACATTCAGCATCAATGATGGCATTGGCATCTCTGCCCCTGGAGCTGGACGAGATCTGGGCTGGCCCCAGCCAAACTGAGCCGCACTGCCAACTTTCAAAAGGCACGAGGCTCTGCTGCTGCTATTGACACATTCCTCTCTGCGGGGAAAGGGAGAGAGAACCACTTGGAACTATAAAAACCTCCATCTATTCCTGTTCCCACTCCTCACGAGCCCGTGGAGAGCTTTCCTTTCAGCCTCTGTGGGGCAGACACTTTTCTGCCTGCTGGGTTTCCAAAGCATGGAGCACAGCAATTCTCATCCAGCACTGGGGCTTTGGAAAATGCCATTAACCAACAAAGAATGGAAAATGAGCAATAAACTTCTCTTCTCTTCCTTTTTTTTTTTTTTTTTTTTTTTTGCATTATCCAAACTCTGTAGTATAAAAATAAAATAAGTTTTGCCAACATAATTCAAACCTCTCCCTGTCTTACAGATTCACACCAACAGAGTGTGAATTCACACTAACGCTGCTGAATCTCTGTCAAAACTCTTAACTGCTGAGAGGGATGCAAGTTATTAGCAATTACCTAAATTACACAGGCACTCTACAGAACACCTCCCTCCTTTGAAGATGATCCCAAGGAAACTGGAAAAATCTCCAGCTCCCTGCACCAGGTGATCCAGCTCCATCGGAACTTCTCTCCTTGTGCAGGTGTGAACTGGCCTAGTGAACGTGATTCTGCACTGCACTCAAACACATCCTCGAGTGATTTTCATTCCTCCTGAACGTTTTCAGGTTTTTAATCTGAAAAATACAACTTTGCTGGACTATGACATCTAGGGAAGACTCACCAACTCGTGTTAAACTCAGCAGGAAAATTCACAATTTAAAAGCAATTGTGGTCTTGGTATCAAGTCTCCTGAATCACAGAGTGTATCTGGTTCCTTCACTGCAACGACTCTTGTTCAGCTGATAATATCACTGCTCCGCTAGCACAGAAACCACGTTACATTCTGAGAGGGTGATGCAAGGCCACCGCACCTTTGGGAGAATTAATGGACTTAGGTACTAACAAAGAAAGAATGTGCAGTCACTTAATTTAAAACCACAACGTACTCCTGCTGAATTAGAGTAACAGAAATTTGAGCACAGCTCCTTGCTAGACTCAGTCTGATGTGGCTTTGTGATCCTAAACATGTTATTGCAGAGATAACAACACACCACTGGGCTTGTTTTAAAGATGTACCAGGTGAGCCGTTTGCTGAGGCATTTGCTGGAGCAGTTCACTCCTGTGTGCAGCCAGGGTGCAGCAGGTTATGAGCCCCAGCTCAACCCCCTCTCAGGAAATGGGATACACTATTAAAATCTTCATATCCACACGGATGTAGCTGTCCTGTCGCTTCTAACAAAAATGACTTTCACCATTAAAGTGATCATGGAAAAGTGTAGTGGGAAGTACAGCACCAGCACAAACACTTTTTTGAAAGAAATCACATTTGTTCAGGCTCGCCATGCCTTCTCTTCCTGCTCCAGCTGGCGCTATGTTAACCCCAACAATTTACTGCACAGAAAAGGCTCTCCTGAACACAAACCCTTCAAGATCAAGGCCTCAGTCATATCAGGCAGGAACGATGAGCACTTCTGACTCAGGAGATTCTTATTTAACATCTGCACATCTGGGCACACCCTATCAACACCTTGGGCAGGTGTCTCCAGTGACAAGACAGACCCAGAACTACCTGGTCCCTGCACACAGAGGAGCTGAGGACAGAGCACAGGGCAAGAAGAATCTCAGTTCCAACTTTCCCATGACACAAGAGGTCCCCTCCTGGTCCCCTGACACGGCCTTGTGCTCATTTCAGTCCTACTTTCTTCTCCTGAACCTCACTAATGCTTTCCAAAGCTCCTTCCCAGCTTTCATAAACAGAAGGAACCCACATTTATGTGCTGGGACTGCAGCCACACTGGAGCCAAGGACTGATCCTTGCTGTGATATTCACAAGGATACAAATGCACAATGGATCTTTACCCCACAACTAGCATGAGCACCTGACATTGAGCCTTTCCTCGTCTCTCTCACTGCTGCTTTCAGCCTTACCTTGTTGTTGACCTTCATCTCAGTGTTCACAGCTACACTCCAGTAACAAGTTGCTACTCCTCAACTGTGTTCTTGGGTCACCAGCTTGCAAATTACCGCTCCAGCTCACTAATTAAAATGTGAAGGACAAAAATTGATTTCCTACCTTGATCAGTTCCTTGAACTTGGGGTCTTCTTTGGAGTTAGGATCAATCATAGTGCGTTCCTCATTCTCCTCTGTTCAAGCAAAACAGGAAACCTTAGTGAGATCCACTTCAAATGTGCACTGCTGGAACTGCAACAACTCCTATGACTCCTGACCATGAAGGGTTTTGTCAGCTGATGGAGAAATGGCAGTGCCTACTCATCCTCTTGGCAAGGAGATGTCCGATGACCAAAGCGTCAGGCAATTTTAGTGACAGAGAGATAACACAGCCCCACTTCCCTAAACCAGGATTGTTCCCACTGACCTTCCCCTGCTGTGTGCAGAATGCTTCAGGAGAACCCCTGTCCTCATGGGGGGCACATTCATAGCACCACACCAAAAACCACAGTGAGCTGCTTTTCTCCTTGTCCTCAGTTTGCATTCAGCTTCTGTTTGAAAACACCTATCCCAAATTACAGCGCCTGGAGGAACACAGTGAGCTTAATGCACTACACTCAGTGCAGCTCCTGAGATCCGGGCTGAGTTTCTGCCTCCACCCTCTGGTTCCCCGAAATTTCGTCACACGTGTGGTCCTGAGTGCAGGAATTCCTTAACCTTTGGTTAAGCTTAAGAAATAAAATTACCCCAGTTTATATCTGCTGTACTGTGCATGGGGGAAGAACATAAAACAGATTTCACAGGCGCAAGGTCTTCTATTTCTTCTGCTGGTGAGAGGAAGGTATGTGAGCAGTGCTCTCCAACGGCCAGAAGGACAAGCACAAACATGAAGAGCAATTCCTATAAGAAGTGTTGGTGGCAAAATCAACTTGAGCTCAGCAAGGCCAACACCCAACCAACCTTTGGCAGAGTTACCTTCACAACAGCACCTGTGGCCACGTGTCTCACACGGATGTTCGTATGCTCCCATAGATACGGATACCGGTGTTTAGGATGCAGCTGGGGCAGGTCTCGCATCTGAAATGTCTCCCTGAACTCTTCATTTCAGCTCCCTGAGTAGCACAGTGGGAGCTGTGATCTAAGTTAGATCTGTTCCATTCCGTGCAGGGCAAGCCCTGGCCACTACACAACAGGGACACGAGGATGGGGGACAATGGCACAGCTTCGGCGGGGGATCCGCATCTGCCCAGCTAAAATATTTATTGATGAACCCCACGGATTTATCTTTAACTGAGACAGGCCAAAGGCAATCCTGTTTTCCTACTGATTTCTCAATTCCTTCTATCAGGACAACAAAGGAGGGGTTTTGGTGTCACCATTGGTCAGGCCATTGTCACACAGCCCAGTGGAGCCCTTTACACCTGGCAGTGACCAGGCTGCAGTGATTTCCCATTGCGGTGCCAGACTCCGCTGCTGTCAGATGGGAAACAGGGCACATCCTGGGCACAAAACTGACTGTACAGTACTTAATAACCAGTATCTAACTGGTTACCATAGACTTCACCCACACATTTGGGGTCAGTATTTTCCAGGGCTCTCAATTTTCATTAAAAAAAGAAGACCATGCTGTCTGAACATACTTGAAAAATTTTAATGAACCAATGACAAAACCATAAATTCTTTTGCTGCTTTCCCCCCCCCTCCCCATTCCTTTACTTCCTCATTACTGCCTAGGGTGAGTCAGGCAGTCCAGCCGAAGGAAGTAACACCCACCACACACCCAAAACACCAACCCTGAGCAGGGCTTGACCCATAACGGGACATGATTCACTACAGAACTCGGGTTAACATTCACTGGCGGTCATGGCTTTGCAGGACAGGCCTTCAGGAGTAGTTCTGCATCTTCT
Organism: Dasyornis broadbenti; assembly: GCA_013397935.1. Taxonomy (NCBI): domain Eukaryota; kingdom Metazoa; phylum Chordata; class Aves; order Passeriformes; family Dasyornithidae; genus Dasyornis; species Dasyornis broadbenti. The sequence continues at coordinate 2,991,733 of VZRN01004005.1, read as the reverse complement.
AAAGTCATGCGCAGCTTTAGTGGTGTCCAGAAGAAATCACTGCAGACACTCGTGATCCAGACATGTACAGAGAGCAACCCACACTCTGCCCACATCTTAGAAAAAAAGTACTCTGCATTTCCTACTACTCTCTTAAGCAGAAAATCCAAATGACTAACACTTCTCTGTTTTTAATTTATTGTTTTATTATTTGTCCTGCTGTTTGATTTGCTATTTTATAATTAGCTTCAACTAATTCCATAGATTAAGAGACAAATGGCCAGCAAAGGCAAAAGTGATTTATTTCAATAAGTCTTAAACACTTTTTGCTATTAAATTATGCTGTTGTTCTTGTAGGGACTCCGAGTGAGGCAACAGGGATGGACACTGGAGAGAGTCCATAAACAACCTCATTTGGCATTGCTCTTCAAATTCCACTCAGCCCATCTAATTTCTATATGGAACACGCAACCTTTTGCAATTTTCCCACCCAATTCTCTCAGTTCCAACTGGGCTATCCCCATTCAGCAGTGAAGCAACGAAGGCCACCTCCACAAACCACCTCTGAGTTAGGCTCTGGAACACGGAAACTTTACCTAAAAGTGTGTCTTCGGGATGGATGTCCACAGTGCTTGGGTTCATCGGTGCATTGATGGCATTTTTGCCTTCTTCTTGGAGGTCACTCACTGGATAGAAGGAAAAAACAGAAAGAGTGTAATAAAAGCAAAGCTGGTGTATACGTAGGGGTTGGGGATGGTATTCATCAAAAGAGACATCATCTGGGAAATCCATCTCAAAACAGGACCACAGTTTATGGCATGAAGAACTGCAGCCACAGTGGAAAATAAAATCGAAGTAACATCCTTTTATAGCTTCCTTTTAAACAGAGCTACCACACAAGTGGTTGGAAACTTTTAGCAAGAAACCCAGCTCTGTGGTAAGAATCCACTCAGAGTGCTCGTTTCTCCAGAAGGAAGGGGTGTGAGCTTTGCCTGCACGACGCCCCCAACCTAGAGCAGACATCACACTATAAAAAACCCCTCCTTTTCTGATAGCACAACCACCACTCATCCAACTTTCCCCCACCAGCTGCACCCTTTCCAGCTGCAGAACAGCAGAACTGCAACTTGCTACTGGCCTTATTAAATCCTCAGAGAATCCCAGGGAGACCTACCAAATAAAGATGAAAACGTATTTAATTCCAGCATTGCCACTTGATAAAATAGATGTGCCATGATGTGGTGAATAGAAGTCTGAAATTTTCTGTTTCAAGCTCTTGTCTTAAACTTACAGCTCTCATTTGGGAAGGTCAGGGAAGCACACTTCATAAATAAAATGGATATTAAAACACTTCCCTACATCCTGCCACACGGAAGGAACTAAACTTAAGGACAAATATTGAATAGTTCTTCAGTGTTTTCAAAGAGCTTGACAGTAAGAAAAGCACCAGCACTGCTGTAACACTTTCACACTCTCCAAGGCACATCTCCCCTTAAACTCAGATAACATTTATTGTAAGGCATGATATTGAACTAGATGCATGTGAAACAGGAGATCCAAAAAAACCGTAACAGCCACATCTTTTCAGTGACAGTTGTGTGCAAGCATGAACTAAAATGACTTGTGGCAGCATTTGTGGTAGTGCAGTCTGCTTTCAGAGGGCTCTACTCTTTTCATGGAAAAGCAAGGACTTCCAAATAAATAAGGTTTACAAGGCAAACTTTTCTCAGGAAAGAAATGAAGAAACAGTTAAATAATCATCACAGTACCCCTGCAGGCTCTCCCTTCAAGAGCAGTCATTATTCCCCATTCCTACTGGAAAAACAAACTCAAGCTTGTCATTAGCATGCAGCCTGCAAAGGTTACAAAATCCTGCATTAGGACTTGCTGTTTTCCTGCCTAACAGAAGTGGAAAACACAGAGGAGATCCTACTGCCGCAGAGGACAGGGAAGAAGAACACACTGCAATCCCCCTCTTTCCCTCGCAGCAAATTGAAACAAGTGCTTAAAACAAGTTCTCACATTTCTTAATTGCACTGCCAAGAGGTTTCTTCATTCTGGTTCACAGCACGATACTGATCACCACTAAAATCCCCGTTACGAAATGCAAGCAGCAAACCCCAGTCACGTATTTTGAGACCCGATGGTTTATGCCCCACGGGTCTCGACTGCAAGCAGAAGGCAAGGTCCTCAGGCTGGCATTTAACCCCCAAATAAAGACACTGCTAAAGAAATTCTTAAGTAACCCTTTTCTACATTCCCTTTCATTTTCTTGAAGACTTGACAAACAAAATAGGTCAGGGAGCAAGAAGGCCTCATGCAACAGATCAAACCAGCTCTAACAAGGTGCCTTAGCCAGCCCTGTTTGCATTGTTCCCAACGAGAGCTTTCTCACCCCAACAACTCCTACGTTGTGATGCCACCAGGAGGCATAAGAAAATTCACGCGGAAACTGAAGACAGATTTTTAAAACCCTGCTAGGCCTATAAATGCCCAAACTTCAATTAAGTCAGACTTATTTTGGAAGTACCAGCCTTATTTCTAGAGGTAATGCTCCTCATTATCACAGCATTGCTGTCATTCTGGGAATGCCAAGTGTTCAGTAAGTTCAGGGCATCACTGCTTCCAAAGCTCTGCAAATGCAGAGGAAAGCTGCCAGCTTCCTCTGGGCAGTGAACACATGGCGCAGCACATGTGTATGAACAAAATGATACACAGACTTCAAGCCAGAATACCTATAAATGCAGCTAAACTAGATTTATTCCCAAAAGTTCAATTAAGGTGGTACACTTACTCTTTAATTTTAATATAAAAATGATCTCTACTCTTCCTAACAAACACACCTTGCTTCTGAGCAACCTCCTAAAGAGAAAGAAAACATCAATGCAAATTTGTCTATTAAGCCCCCATCCCACACAACATGAAGAACCACATAAGACCTTCACGCTTGTCTTCAGACCCTGTGCAGCTGTGCCAGATCCTGTGAGACCAAAACATCCTCTCCTACCTCTGCCAGCAAAGCACGGGAAAACCTCCCAGAGCTGCTGCCCAGGGAGAGCCCGGCACACCAGGTCCTTCTGGAGAGATTTCTGCCGCAAAGGAAGCGTTCCCTACCTCCTTTTTTGCGCCTCTTACACAGCAGTCCGGCCATCCTGGCCCCAGCAGCATAGGCAGGGTGCAGACGAAGCCCATGGGATGTCGGAATGCTGACGGAGTGGCAGCAACTGGATAAGGAGCTGCCACCTCCAGACTGCCAGAGCCCCCTAATTTGGGCACGGTGACACGGGAGCAGGCATTCAGATCAGCTCCCAGCTGCCGGGGGCGGGAGGGAGGACACGGCACTGGCCGTGGTCCAAGCCAGGAATCCCTCCCTGTCCTGCAGAGAGCCAAGTGCCTGCCTTGGCCACTGCTGGCTGCCAAAGGGCAGGCACCTCAGAAAGGGTGTTTTCTCTGCAAGGAGCTTCCCGAGAAAGTCACCTGCACCCTCTGCTGAAGGCACAGCTGGGTTTCCACAGCTTGCCCCAAGGGACATCTGGGGTCACAGAGCCCCCATGCAAAGTGGAAACTGCGCTCAGGACCAGGGATTTGCCAGGGCATTCCCCACACCTGCAGCACTCCAGAAGCCTTTCACACTGTGCTTGTCATGCTGACTTTTTCCCTGCTCACTGCCCCCAGTATTCACTTCTCACTGCTGGGCAAAGAAACAGAAGCAGGACCAGGAAACCAAGCCACAATGCTGGAAGAAAAAGAGAACCCACAAACAAGTAATCAGAGGCAGTCAACATAATAGTCAGGATGGAGCAACAGGTACATTTCTGAGAAGAATCTGACAGGTATTTTAATGCAAATTTGCAACAAAGAATGGCTTTCAGCCCACGCTTTCACAAACCCAAAGGCACTGTAAAAGATTATGGATATTCACAGACTGGCAAGTGTCAACCTCCTCGACTTCGTACCGGCAGCAGTGGCTTTGCTGTGAGGACACAGGACAAGTCAGGTGTAACTCCAGGCACAGAAAGATGATGCCTTGGAAAGATACCTGGCAGAATTGGCTGTGATTTCTCCCACATCTGTAAATCCTCTCTCCCTTCTGGCTGGAGATCTCCTCAGATCCTCAGCACCATTTTCACTGGAACTGAAACGCTGCACTGGTTCAGCACCCCATCAGCCAGCATTACCAAAATCCAAATGGAAGAAGGGATGGGCAAGTGGCCAGGGCTTTCAGCAAAACCCCTATGTTTTCCTTAACTAGAACTTTAAATCCACACATAAAAGATCACTTCTCCACCGGTCCCCAGGAAAGCAGCAAGGCTTCCTGGCAGCCCTGCAATATTTCGACAATCTCCTGGCGGTGTCAGCAGGCAACATGATTCAGTCACATTGGAAGCTGTGCTGGCCTTTCAAACAAATGGACAGAATGAGCAGATCACACACACACACACACACACATGGCACACAGCTCTGTATCTGTAAGCCAGGCAGGCTGGCTCAGGGCATGGGATTACAGGCAAAAACTGCACACAACACAAGCGATTAGCTGCAGAAAGTTGGAAGCTCCGCCAGAGCTGCCAAGATTTCTCAAAAGCCAGGAGATGGCCTTTAAAGTCAGCAGGAGCACTAGAAAAAGAAGAGATGGCCCAGCTTCCTCCTTTTTAAAAGAAAGAGAAAGCTGATGTCAATGGCTTTCTACCTTCACTCTTAATAATTTTAGTGTAATTTTAAAAGGTATCAACAGCAGCACAGTTCACTTCAGTCTTTGCCATTCACAGCCTTGTTACTAAAAAACTGACCACAAGCCTGTGCATCTTACAAAAACAGATGGCAAATGCTGCCTAATTTTAGCTCTGGTTATTTCTGAGTGCAAGGCTGAATCCCACCCTGCAGGAAGCAGCAGCTGCTGTGACACCGATCCCAGGGTTCCTGCACTTTCCTCTGCATTCAACCAGCACCCAGCCGGCCCAGCAGCAGTGCCTGACCACAACTTTTACCTGCTGTACTTTCATCTCGTGCTTCAGCCCTAACTTTGGGAGCTATCAGGCTGTCCTTGGCTCCACTGCAGATGGTTCGTTCACGTAGCTTTGTCCTCCCCTCTGGTCAGAGCAGCACACAGACGGCAAACATGCAACGCCCAGGTAACTCAAACTGCCCACTCCCTTCCTGCCCCCAAATTCTTACTGCTTCGCAAGATTCCTCGTTCTCACCAGAGGCAAAACGGTGAGCAGCTGCACTTTTTCAGACAGTGGCTCACCTGCCTGCAACTCATATCCTTACAGTCCATGTTCAATATAGAAAGCCCATACTGAGGACCATTCTTAGCGCTTTCAGACCAGGGACACGAACCCTCATTCACTCAGGTCTCAGGTGAGGTGTGGGTACAGGACAAATCCCCCCAGATAAAAGATCAGGTGCCAGATGGAGCTCCCACGTCCCATGGAAGACGTCAGAGCAGAAGGCAACAAAGCCCTGAAAGACCCTGCAGTGCCCACCTCTTAACTTGCTCCTCCGCCTATCCCAGACCAACACAGGCAGCCATGCACACACAAAACTTCCATCTGACAGCTAAAACGCTTACGAAAAGTTGCCTTCAAAGCTGCAAGCCTTCTGGGCATATTTAAAGACAGGCAGTTTTGCTAAATCTTGCATCTTCTAAGAAAAACTGGTAAACTGAGAGATTTCAAAACCAGGCTTAAATATGCTGCTACACTGCACTCTTTTCCAGAGACAAACCACACACAACTCAGTCTGCTACTGCATTACTAATCACTGCACATTTACAAAAGGCTCTGAGATCTTTTCACAGAGACTGAGGGAGAAAGACAAAGCAGCCATTAACTACAATAGAGAATTAATAATCCCAGGCAGATCAAAGGCAAGGACTTAACCAAATCTACATAAAGGCACTGTATGAAGGGACTGCATTCAAAAAGGAACTGTGGTATTGAAGGAAATCATGTACATCCCTCAGCAGGCAAGGCACTCACAATGGCCAGACTCTGGTACATAAAGAAATGGAAAGGTGTAAAAAAAAGGACAAGCAAATTAAAGATAACATTTAGGAAAGGAACTTTTAGGAAACCAAAATTTTTGGTTTAGTTGCAAAGATCAGGCCACGCTTGCTTAAATGAATGTGCTAAAATTTACACATCTGGTCTATTCTGTGACTGCCAGAACAAAGATCTCCCCTTTATTTTTGCCAAAGGTAAAATATGTATCTAGCATGGTAACAGCATATTCAACACTTGAGCCAGATGGAAATGCTTATGAGAAGTTTGGGTTTTGTTTTGTTTGTGACGGTGAAATACTTCTTTCTTATTTTCACAAATAAGAATGTTCTTATCTTCTGTCTTATCTGTGGAGTCGTTTGGGGAGTGTCTGTGGAAAGAGGATTTCCATTTTTTGGTGGTGACCCCTGGGATGACATGCCCAATATTAACACACCTCCAGCTGCCCTGGCCAAGCCCAAGCCCTCCTGAAAGGAGGCAGAATGGGAACAGGCAGAGAGGCAGCACTTTAGGAGAAAGAAGCACTAAACACCCTGCAGTGGCTACAAGTGGCTTCCAACATCACCAGCAGCGGCAACTAAACACCAAAGCAGACAAAATGTAATTAGTAAGCAGACAGATCTTTGGCCAGCCATGTGGCCACTTGAATTCAACAAGAAAGCTGAATCCTGCAAAAAGTGAGCTGCTGCTGCCCACTGGTTCGGCTCCATCTCACTGAAGGGCCTTCATCGGGCAGGGATCCAGCAGGGATCTGTCGGCAAAGAGGCACTCAGACTTCATGTCTGAAAAAAAAAGTTAATTTTCACCGTGTAGACACACAGACATTAATGCTGGGCAAAATTAATTTAAAAAGCCAAAAATCCCCAAACAAACAAACCAAAGAAGCCCCAACAAACAAAGAAAAACTCCACCCCTAACCAGGAGAAGTAAGAGTGTGGACAAGAATGGTATTTTAAAAGTTACACGTAAACAGATACTAGATGGACACCCAATAAGATACTGAGTGGATATACTGACCTGCTGACCTAGTCAGCTCTGCGTCTGTCTCCCTGCATTGCCCTCCCAGTGGCAATCCCACAGCTTTGAAAATGGCAACTTTATTTAATCACCTTTTCTCATGCCTGAGAGGTGTAAGCACATTTTTAAGCAGCAACCACCAGACAGTTCTGACATTTTGTTCTCCCTGCCTGAAGCGGAGCAACACTCTAAAGTACCCATCCCTTACCCAGCTCTCCTGATCACTAACATAACACACACCACAACTATAGAGCTTGCTTTGTCCTCAACAGATTGCTTCAATCCCAAAGTGGTTTTTGGCTGGGAAAAGCCAGGCAAGAACTGAAGCTTGAGAGAACCCTAGAAGCAGCACAGGAAAGCTGTAATACTCCTCCCTCTGCACACAAGTTCTGCTTGACAACGTGGGAAACATATTTTCTCAGCCTTCCCCAGGTACAATTCCCTCCCAACACACCAAGGGTTATTTCTTCCCACAGAGTAATGGTGGGGAATTATGTTCTCCCAAGGATACTGCATGAGCATGAGAATAACTTTCAGCTGAAAGGGGGATGTGGAGTCAACACTGATGTATGGGAACAGAGGGAAAGACAAAGCCTGGTAAGAAAAGGAAAGGACTGAAGGAGAGTTTTGGCTTGCATCCACTGCCAGTAGAAAACCTCCAAGGCTTTTTAAATGTACTACCATCCATTCTCCATGAAATCCTGTATTCTGCTGGGTAGTCCTTAGTGCTCTCGCAGGCTTTGGTTACTCCTACAACCAAAGCTGATGGGCACAAGCAGGTGAGGAGCAGCATCTTCACGTCCAGGAACTCAGGCCTAGATCCCAAGTGAAGCAGGCGGATTTCCACAAGATGCCACGCACCAACAAGATTCCTTCAGCCAAAAGCAACCTCAGAAAGCAGCATCAACTGACTGCTTAAGGTATCCATATCTAATGACTCCAGTGAAAGCAAACCACCAAGAGGCAGACAGCAGAAGCTGTCAGAAGCAGAGCTATCAGCACTACCCTAGAATGGAGAGTCCCAATCCACTCATTCAACTCTTGTCTCCTGCACCATGAAGAAATCCAGGAGAAAACAGCACTTCAGTTTACTGCCTCCTCTTTACAAGCTCCACCTCTGATCCCACATAAACATCTAACCCCGCAAACTTTAGCAAGCAGAACACTCGGCTTCAAAAAAAGTCACTACTGCAGCTCAGGCGAGCACATTTTACAACTGACCAGCTTTCCGTTCCTCCACCAACTTCTTTCTGGCTCCTCCACGTGGTTTGACACTTCATTTGTAGGTAGGCATGTGAATGAACACCCCTTAGTTACCTGCCCAAGCCAGTTTTACCTGCTTCAGCTTCCTGCTCTCCCCATACCCTTCACAAAAAGGCATGAAAAGGTTACCACCACCAGCAAAAGCAATCTGCTGTGCAAATATGAGAACATTTCCTGCTGCTTGTTCTTCTGGACGTGTCAAGAGAAGTACAGAGTACCACACTCACTTCTGAAGGCACTGATGGCAGGTGAGCAGTGACAGAAAGGAACGGTCTTCCACAGCTGGCAGACAGAGCTCGACAGCCAAACTTCAGGGGAATGGAAAGGAGGCTCCAGATATGACTTGCATTTCATAAAAAAGCAACTATTTTGGTTGTGCAGCATGATTCTACAGGAAGAACAAGCCAAGATAAATGGTTCTGCAGACCACAAGGAGTGCACATGCCTCATTGCTGCAGTTGCCCAAATGTCACCCAAAAAGACAAGGAAACCTTGAAAACACATACAGCAACCGTATTTGCAACACATTGAGAGTTTGCTGGTAAATTTTCCATTCAAATGAGCACAGGGCCAGTGGAGGGCCCGGCTGTGCTGCAAACGAGAAGCTTTAACCTGAACACTCAACACTCATTTTTCAGTGTACCATACACCAAGGCTGCTCGTGCCCAGCTCTACCCTTCCTGTGCCCTACCTGCACTCAGGGCAATAAAGCAGTGGATTAAAACTGAGATGAAAGATCTGTGTGAGCAGATGCTGCAAAATACAAGGGAATTTTCTCAATGGTCTCCAAACTTGTCATATGGGAGAAATTGTTTACCTTGTTGCTTTGAGCACCAGAGGAGCCTGTCAAGAGAAGCACTTCAGTGAAAAGCTCTACAGACCTCACAGTAAAAGTCTGGAACTCAGAGTCCCGAGTCAGATAAAAGCCAGTCCATGAAGGGAAGGTACAATGAAGACAGTGGCTGCCATAAAAGCATTTAGATGCTCAACTCTGCCGGGTTTAAGTAAGAAATAGACACCAGCATTTCCTAATGGAGCTGCTGAAGACTACGTAGAAAGAGTGGAGCACTTCAACTGGCTTTCTGGTCCAGTGTCCCAAGCACAGCTCCCAAGGGATATTGAAATTCAATCATGAAACCAGAGCCAGCCGAAGAATCAAATCAAAACAAGTCCAAAGCTCAAGAAAACATCACATTTCACAAAGTATCAAAAAGACCTGCAGCTGGTTTTATTCATTTACTGAGTCTGCACACCAAAGTTGTATAGGATTTGTGGTTCTAGCTTTCTGGGGTCTCTTTTAAAGCCTTTGCTCTGGTAACTCCAGGTCCTGTGAGCAAGAGAAGGCAGTTCCTTGATGGTGCTAGATATCTTAAAGACTCTCAAGCTCAGTTACAGGTCAGTCCCAAACCAGCTTTCTAACTACACAGCCTCTCCAACTCACCCTCATGAAAGAAGCAGCCAGAACAGCAGCCCAGTGGAATCCCTGCTTTTGTCCTCCTGTGTAATAAATTACACAGGCAAAAAAGACAGAAAAAACATTGTACTCTTACTAGTATCTCATCACAAAACCAGGAAAAGGTCTGTGACGAGATGCACAGTTTCACTGCACAATGTTGCGTTCACATGCTCATAAATCATTTATCCACAGATTTCATTCTTTTCATGTTTAAGAAAAGTCCTTAGTCCAGCTTTTGAAGTGTCTGAGATGCCGGGGAGCCACAGGTTTATTGGGCAATACAGCATGGAAATGACCTCAGGGAATCTTTATGGGAACCTCCTTCTGAGAGTCAGCTCTGAGATCAGACCTGGTTGCTCAGCACTCCTTCTCCTTCTCTTCCTGCCCCAGAGCAGAACTTTCCACTTGTCCTTACAGGACTCGGAGAAATGAAGGAATCCACTGGGAATGCCTTCCACCAAGATTCTTGGTAGCAAGGCACCTACACCTAATGCCATGCATGGGAAGAAGTCACTCTCTGAAAGTTATAATTTCTTTTATCAGACAGAAACATGGAAACGAATATATAACCTTCTCCCTCAACCATACAGCACAGACTGGACACTAAGGCCAGTCACTCTTAGCTTCCCATTATCACCTGTCCCTCTCCCTGACAAGGGACCCTCAAAAAACTCAGAAACTGAGAGAAGAGAATCAGAGAAATGTTCCTTGGAAGGACTTAAAAAATTCAGGCTGAAGCTGGACTACTGCTGCATTAGGTCAGCCACGACTGCTTCTTCCCTTCCACATGCAAAAATAAACCCTACCAGTTTGTGTGGCAGACAGCATCAGAACTGCCTTACAGGCAGCACATCTGGTTTGCTCCTGGCACAGCAGGACCATTTGCAGTATGACTTTGTGGATGCAATTACAATCCAGTTTCCCAATGATATGGCTCCATTACACATGCTTATTTAATTACCTAATTTAATTATCTATCCTTCCAATTGCAGAGAACGATGAGGGAAGTAACAGGAAGAGCCATCAGATCAATACCTGGCTCCAAGTCTGGTTAGGGTCTTGAATGATGTGGCAGCAGGGCCAGGGCAGGGACTGTCCCCTGTGCTGGCACTGCTGAGGCCACACCTCGAGTGCTGTGTCCAGTTCTGGGCCCTCACTGCAAGATGGACATTGAGGGGCTGGAGCGTGTCCAGAGAAGGGAACGGAGCTGGGGAAGGGTCTGGAGCACCAGGAGCAGCTGAGGGAGCTGGGAAAGGGCTCAGCCTGGAGCAAAGGAGGCTCAGGGGGAACCTCCTGGCTCTGCACAGCTCCTGACAGGAGGGGACAGCCAAGGCAGGGTCGGGCTCTGCTCCCAGGGAACAAATAATGACACAAAGAGCAAATGGCCTCAGGTTTCACCAGAGGAGGTTCAGGCTGGAAATGAGGAAAAATGTCTTCACTGAAAGGGCTGCCAAGTACTGGAACAGGATCCCCAGGGAAGCGTTTGGGTCATCATTGCTGGAGGTACTCAGCAGACTTGTGTATGTGGCACTTGGGGACATGATTTAGAGATGGATTTGGCAGCACTGGGGGAACAGTTGGACTCAATGACCTTTTGCAACTTAAACAATTCTAAGCAGAGCATCAGGATTCCTGCCAGACCAAATTCTACAGTGTTCCCCTGCCTAATTTTCCATTGGAACCAATTCCCTGTAACAATACTGGGATCCATATACACGGAAGAAGGCAAAGAGAAACCCCGAGGTACAATTTCATAACCCTATTCCTGTGGGAGACTGTGAAGTGGAAAGTGCAAGCTGGTACATTTTCCTATCATTTTTTAAGGAAATCTTGTCAATTTTGCAAAGCCTTCATATCCATCTGCTGGACTAGGCAAGTCAGAAACCAAACAACACTATTCTATTTTAAAATGACTGAAGTGTCTGCATCTGTTTACTAGTACAAATGAATGCATCTGCCAAACAGACCTAGTGGAACAACACTTTCTGAGGATTACACATTTTTCTATTTAAAGACACTAAAAAAGACACCATGCCTCTATACAGACATCTCATCATCCAGTTCTCAGTCTCCTTCCTTACTCCAAATAAACTGTGTGTGCAGCATCCCACAGCTAATTAAAAATTAGCAATAAGGCCATATGGCAGCTATAATGGAAAATACACTATTTCTTTTTTTTTTTTTTTTTTCCAGTGGATTTCATTATGATTCAACCACACAATAAAAGAAGTACTAAAGAAGGAACTGGGATTCCAGGAGCCAGAACAGTTTGCTTCTTTAGTAACTGAAATGCAGCACACATTGAAGAGTTTTTATAAAAGTCTATATCTGATTGCCAGACAGGTCTTGGGGATTATAAAGAGACTTTTTTCGATCTGGAGAAACAATCAATGAGAGGCAAAACTGTGCTCCCAATTTGTTCACCCCTAGCAAAGCCAAAACCAGAATCCCATGCCATGGCCTCCCCTCTCAGCCTCTAGAGAGGGATCTGCAGAGAGTGCATGGAAGCAAATCAGTGCACAGGATTTATAATCAGGAGCCCCATTGTTCCTCCAGGAGGAAGAGACAGTGATTTAAGGGCCCAGATCGTACAGATCCACTGCTCCCAGTACATACATGCTGCCAGGTGTGCTTGTTCTCTCCACATCTGGTTTTCAGAGCAAGGCTTAACCGGAATCAAATTACAAAAGGCTGACACCACGTGTTTTCCATCATACTTTTCCAGCCAAACTAGACACACACAACAGAAGTCACGAATTTCAGGTCGCAGCTTTCTACCTGGCCATCTGAAGAGCACAAATTAGGAAATGTATACCTGAGCACAATATGCTTCACCCTGGAGAGATTACTCGGCCACTGGCCAACCATCCCACCCTGTGCATCCCTGACAGCGCTGTCCAAACACTCCTGGAGCTCTGACAGCCTGGGGGCCATGCCCATTCCCTGGGGAGCCTGTTCAGTGCCCAGCACCCTCTGGGGGAAGAACCTTTCCCTGATATCTAACCTATCCTTCAAGTAGTTGGCTTCTGTAACAAAATACCCAGATCCCGTCAGTTCATAGAACCTGGAGGTGTTCTGAAGTTACCGTCGCTCTGATGAGCAGAGGACAGCACAAGGAGAAGCTTTGGGAAACAGGATTGATTCCCTTCCTTCTTCCTTGCTGACCTGCAGGTCTCCTGCAATGACTGAGGGCTGAAAGAGAACAGGACTCCAGGGCTGAGCAGGCACACACAGCCCCTCCTGCACTGCACCAGCAGCTGGAGTGACAAGGATCACAAACCCATGATGTTACAGGTGAGGCAGAAAACTCCTTCTTGTGATACATGTCAGTGTCTCTGTATGGCCTCACATGCCCTTCGAGACATCATATCCCAGGAACCCTGACACAGACAGCCTCAGGAATCTTGCAGGCTGAGGTTTCTAGTGATGCCCGAGAGATCTGCGCACTTGACTGGCTCTCTTTGAAAACTGACTGCAGTTTGGCATCCAAATCCCACACGGGCAGCTCTGAAGCAGCAGCTCTGCTGGACTTTCACAGCTACAAACCTGAATCTCCTCAGCTGTGACCATGACACTCGTGTGCACAGCGTACACACACTGGAGTTCCTTCCAGCTGAACAGCAAAGCTGCAGCTGCTGAAACACCAGTTCCTGCAACCATCAGAGTCTGCCTTGCCCTGGGTTTGCCTCAGACCACATAAGCCTGGATCCCTCAGCAACAAGCTGTTCTGACATGCTTTTGCAGTAAGGAAAGCTTGCCAGCTAATCTCCCAAATCTCCCAACATCAAAGTACAATCCAAAGCTCAGAGCAGTGCATTGGAAAACTCCACTAGCTTCGTCTGTTTTCAGATCAGCTGGCCTGTAACAGATCTTGAAGTACGTAAAAAGGCATTTAGCACTGCTGTGCGTAACTGTACTCAACCTTCTGCGCTTCCCTACTGCCCGTGTGCAAACCAGCGGGATGCACGGGTATTAATCAAGTGAGCTAAATACCACAACTCTTACGAACAGGAGCACATAACCAGTATGATGAGTGTATTTATGACAATGCACTGCAGAAGACAGCCTGGTGTCCCTGCACAGATTTGCCAGGGAGATTGAGTCCCGCCTTCACACAGACTTTCCCTGCCTTGTGGCTTTGCAGCTCCCTCCATTCTCAGCAAGTCCGTGTGCAGCTCTCCACACATCAGAGTCTCGCAGGGCTCACCCACACACTCCCTGGAACAGAAACAGCCAGATGGCCACTTCTAAAAGTCTCTCTCAAGCTGTCATAATTAGTAAATCCTTTAAAAATATTTAAAACAAGTATCATTGAACAATTGCTTTGAAATAAGGGTAGGCTTTAAGCAGAAAAGGATTGGAAATCTGGTTTTGGAAAATTGGAAGTGTTGAAAACCACTTTGCTAAGGTTTTATGATGAAGCTTCAAAGTATTCTTACAATGAATCTTATTTTAAAGATTGCAACTCTGGAAATAAATTACTTTTAAATGCCTGTCTTCCTTAAAGGAAAGCAAGGCATTTCTTCAAGGCACTACTGAAGAGGTACGGAGCTGTTTTGCGCATCTTGCTGCATCCTGTCTGGAAGACAACTTGGAGCTGTAATTCCAAACTCTCCTGTCTCACCAGGAGACTGTGCCTCAAGCTGCACTGGGTGAACCACCCTAGCCTAGGTGCAGCTACAGGAGGAAAGTGTGGGGGTTATGTCACTGTTAAAAGTACGATCCCTGTGCATGTAAACTTCATTTCAGTGGAGACACTGACACAAATGACATGCCCTGTACAGCTTTTGCCAGGACAGAAGAGAGACTGAACCCAAACCAGCACTGCTCTACCAAGACTGAAACCAGACCTGGTCAGGCCTGAGCCCTACAGCAGAAACAGCAATTAGGCTACAGAGGTTTCAACTGTAAATTTGGATCTGTTTAAATTAGTGGTAGAAAGGATAATAAATTGAACTTGAAAGCTGAATCTGCGTATGTTTGCACAGACTTTCTATATATATACGCGTATCTGGAACAGTATGTAGCTTCAGTATAACTACATGCAAATTCCTTTCTTAAAGAGCAAGAAATTCCACTTAACCAGCACTCATCTCATCTTCTGTTGGGGTACTGAGCAGCAGTAGCACAACACAATGCACAGACACACTTCTCCAGCCAAACATCCCCCCAGTCTGCAGCAAACGTACTTGTGTGAACCAGGAGCACAGAATTAGACCCTCCATATTTCGTATTTGTCTCTCCACCCGCGTAAAATTTCACTGCCGCATCCTATGAGAATGGAAGGTAAATTAAGAAGGGGGTGAGATCTGCTATTAAAAGGAGGAGCCTTACAAATACACTGAATGCCAGGTCAGGAAGAAGCAAGAAGCAGCTGGAGCTTATCTCAGACTGCACACTAAGGATCTGCAAGAGACAGATTTGTCATGAAGTCTCCTCCAATTCAATTCCACTGCTGAGCTTATTCCCCATGTTCCTCCCTCCAGAAAGCCAAAGTGAATCAGGCAGTACAAGCAGTCCCACCTGAACAATTCTGAGATGGATTTTAGCACATGTAGAACTGCAGGAAACAGACAGGCTCTGCAGCACCTTTGCCTAAGGACACAGCACCAGAGACAACTCAGGAGATACATGGATTCTTTCCCTGGCTTTGCCATGGCCTTGCCAGATAAACAAACCATCTCCTCACCATCCACCTTTCCTCCCTGCAAAACAAAAGCAAGACCCACCATCTTTCTCTGGGAGAAACACCTCGTCGTGCAGTGAAATGCACAGGTACCAATCCATCTCCCAAACTGGTGTGTCCGCTGGCAACTGCAACAGGGAGCTTTGTGCTGCCACCACGTCTCACGGTAACACCGAGACACAGATCCCAAGAGCAGCGCTTTAGCCTCCCTTGATCTGCACAAAACTTTCCCATTATTCAGCTCCTGTTGCAATAATCCTGCCCTCTGCAGCACCATCCTCTCTCTCCTTCATTCCCCTCTCCTACTGATTTCATCAGGCACAAAGAAATGGCACTTTTCTGGAGCAGTTTTCTCACCCCTGTGCCCACCCTCAGTCATGTCTCTGGGACACAACATTAGGCAATGGAGTCTGTTTTGTTTCTCTCACTGACTCCCTCACACACCCTACACACACACATAGATACAATAATAGAAATCTCATTTAGCCGAACACCTGCTGCCCAGATCCTTCAGACAATGTGTTATGAGGAAAGCAAAACAAAGCTTTGCAAGTAGGCTGGGAGCGAAGCTCACAGCAAACCCCCTCCTTTATGTCAGTACAGCATCGTCACTGACAAACAGGAAAGGGCAGATTTTTTTGATTTCCTTTTGCAGATGAAGTTGAAACACAGCACTACCTGAAACTGTATCTTTTACAAAGTCTGAAAAGAAGCTAAGGAATCATCTGGTTTAAAAACTGTGTCCTCTACAGGCCCTGCCAGCACCCAACAGTTTTCTAAGGTATTCAAAGCAGATTTTGGAGCTCCTGAAGAGGTGGCACAACTTGAAAGACCAAAATCACAGAATCATGGAATGGTCTGGGTTAGAAGGGACCTTAAAGAACATCTCATTCCAACCCCTGCTATGGGCAGGGACACCTTCCACTGTCCCAGGTTGCTCAGAGCCCCATCCAACCTGGCCTGGGACACTTCCAGAGATCCAGAGGCAGCCACAGCTTCTCTGAGCAACCTGGGCCAGGGCCTCACCACCCTCACAGGGAGGAATTTCTTCCCAATATCCAATGTAAACCTCAGATACGCCAAGACAGAGCCATGGAACAGTAACATCAGGCAAACCTAGATTTTTGCAGATTTCCACGTAGCCCAAAGTGGGGAGTAGACACCAAGTGTTCACAGAGCGCTGGAACTGACAGATCCCACTTTTCCGGGGATATGCGTCATGACTGATTATAAGATCAGGAACACACATCTCCCTCCATGCAGTGCTCTCCCCTGGCCCTTCTCTGGCCAAATCCCTCCCCTGTGGGCTCTCCAGTAGTAGCAGGGTAGGGCTGAGCTCATCTGCCACTTTTCCTGCTGCAGGACCCCATCCACCAAGATGTTCCTGTACTCGCTGGTGACCCATTTTGACAAAATCTGCAGGCATTAATAATCAGCAAGACTCTTCTCTCTGGGGCATTTTTACCCAAACTAGGGGTTAAAAACATTCCTGGGAAGGAAGAGGAAGGGAGGAGCCAAACAGACAGTGAGATCACTCACCCGACTTCCATAGGAAACCAGGGTAAAAACAGCTTCCCCAAGAGCTGCTCTTTCTCTTGAGTCAGGGCTGCCTGAAAAGTCTGTTCAGCCATAAAAATGCAGAAATGTATAAAATGTAACAGTGTAAAGCAGAGGTTTGAGGTAGAAATTCACACAGTTAAGCAATGTACAGAAGTTGACTCTCTCCTGACCCTTGGGTCACACAGCCAGGTCAGGAGCTCTCACTGGCTATCCTGACAAGTCTAATGAACCCTCCTCTCCCACTGGAGCACCTCCAAACATATACTGCACCATGTCATGAAGCAATTAGCTTAAAAAAAGGATAAATAAATACATTTAGATGCTCATGGGTTGGCAGCCTCACATCATGGTTATTTATGACATGGCTGCTACCTGTGATTAAAGAAATGAAAAACTGACAAATGAAAACTTTTTCAGTATAACTACAAGGAGTTTTGAGCTGCGTGGCTCAGAAGTTGTGCTCAAAAAGAATTGATCTAAGTGGATTTTAGCGCTCACACAGAGCCTGTTAAAGGTCACTATATGGACACAGCTGGGACAGTGACAGCTGCAATGCAAAGACAGGCAGTGAAAGCAGGCAGAACCCTCGGGCCGGAGCTTTTGGAGGCAGAGGAGGCAAGGATGATTGCAGGCGGTGGCAAAGGAGCAGCCAGCATTCCCATTTGCCGTGGAGAGGACAGGATTCACTTTGGGAAGATCACTCTGACCTCTGCTGGTCCCCTCAGGGAAAACCAGCAGAAGCCTGCAGGGAGGCCAGGAATTCCCAAGGGCTGAGCACATGGGGAAGCGTTGCCCACGTGGCTCCAACAGGGTCTATCAACTCATTCAAGGAACATCACTCAGATGAGCTTCCCGTTTACTTCAGCTCCACACTCACAGAAAAAAAATTAATTTTCTAGCCTTGAAATTTGCTCCTGGGGCTGTCCAGGTCCTCGCAGAAGCCACGTTCCAGCCCCTCTCCCCCTTAGTGCAGACGCCCAGCTCGTCACTCTTATCCCTTGGCCCCCTCCCGTTGCACAGCCATGGCTGGGACAGACTCCACTGGAGAGCTGCTCCACAGAGGGAAAAATGCCATTTCCCTTCACAACAAAGGGGCTCAGCCGCCTGCAGCACCGGGCAATGTCACACCCACCAGTGGCTCCTCAGGCGGGCAGGCAGTCACATTTCAGACTGGAAGAAATACACAAAAAGCTGCGCCTTATGTTGCAGTTTCCTCCCCGTGGCACCGACACAAGTGCGGCCCTGAGGCTTTGACGTGGTTCCCCACGAAGTACCAGGCACAGGAACCAAAAGAGGCCCTTCCGTGGCCACACAAGTAGGAAAAAACCACAGGCAAAGTCAGCAAAGCCAGCGCGTGGCCTCTGCTGAAAGTGGTCACCCCAAGAACATGGCCTAGGGATGTTGAAATGCCTAAGAAGGGAAGCTGCCAATCTGTGTGAGCTTAGAAGCCACCTCTGGCATGCACTTTTTTAGAGCATGTGCTCAGCATCCCTACCGGAGATGAGGTTTTTCCACCATCTTCCTTCGGAAGCAAATGAGATCATCTCAGGAAGACACAACTGCTTCTGCTGTTCCTCAGTAGAAGCACGTCAGGGAAATTTGATTTAAAATAGATAATAAAGGAAATACAAGTAAGCCACACCAAAAGAGTTAGCAGAAGAAAAGGGGAACAATTTCCTTGAACCAGGTTTCAAGGCCTAATACTGTGCTTTTCAATATTAAAAAGCTGCCTCCTAAATGGTGCTGGCAATTCATAGTGTCAATATGGGCAAAATGTGCTCCACAGCCAGCTGAAAGGAGGCTGACACTTGAACTATGTCCCCACCCTACACACACCAGACTCTAGAACAAAACCAAAGTCAGTTTTAACCAGCCATGAAGTCACAGCTGCATTAAGCCATAAGGGAGGACACACAGATTTCCTGCTAGCAGATGCCAGGAGCCTGGGGATAACACAGAGGAAGAGTTTCTCCACAGAAACCAGCACTGGTAAGTCGAGGACACTGAAGAGAGCAGCACACACCATCCCCGGAGGACGCTGTGCTCAGAGGAAGGGCACACTTTGTGTATTCAGGACTGGGCCAGCTTTATCAAGCCTGGCAATGAGACACCTCCCTATCTACAACAGCAACACAGGAGTCGTGCAGCTGGAAGTGACTGGTGCTATCTCCACGCAGCTCCTGGCTGTATATTTGTGCCCATGAGGAATCCTTGAGAGCGTGGTGGGTTGGATGGGTATGTCTGGCTATGAAAACCACTCTGGGCAAAATATCTGCACCAACATAAAGCATGGATGAAGTGAACCTGGAATGAAACACGGGTGGACTTCGTTCCCTCATGGCTCCTCAACTCTCAGACCACAAAAAAATGACACTCACAGTCTCCCTGGTCACCAGAAATTTATTTTATAGCACGAAGCAGTTCTGGGGTTACCTTCCCAGACGTGTGACATGGGCAGATGTCTCGGCCCCCATCGCTCCAGTCTCCCCCATTGCTCCCAGCCTCACCCCATCGCTCCATCCAGCCCCATGGCTCCAGTCTCCCCTATGGCTCCAGTCTCCCCTATGGCTCCAGTCTCCCCTATGGCTCCAGTCTCCCCTATGGCTCCAGTCTCCCCTATGGCTCCAGTCTCCCCTAC
>VZRN01004005.1:2950851-2972105 GCA_013397935.1 Dasyornis broadbenti | reverse complement strand
CTCCAGTCTCCCCTATGGCTCCAGTTTCCCCCATGGCTCCAGTCTCCCCCATCTCTCCAGTCTCCCCTATGGCTCCAGTTTCCCCCATGGCTCCAGTCTCCCCCATCGCTCCAGCCGCCCCCACGCCCGCCCCCGGCCGTGCTGAGGCTGGCGAGCCCCGGCCCCGCGGGGCTGCGGCTCTCGGGGGCGGAGGGAGGGCACGGTCCCTCGGCGGGGCCGCCGAACAAAGCGCAGCTCTACAGCTCTGGGCTCTGCCGCTGCTCCCGCGGAGGGAAGGGACGGGATGGGGCGGAAGGGGACGGCGGAGCTGCCGCAAGCCCCGAGCACGTTCCTTCCTTCCCTCCGCGCCGGCGAACTCACCCTCTTTGGCTTTCTTCTTCCTGGCCAGGGTCCCGCCGAGCTTGCCCAGGAACGACTCCTCTTTCTTCATCCTGTGCGGCCGCAGCGTCGGGGAGCGGAGCGGCGCGGCGGACATGGGCTCTGCCGGGGGCTCTGCCGGGGGACCCCGCCCGGCCCTGCCCGATCCCGCCGGGGGCTGCGGGGCCCAACAAAGTCCGGCAGCGGGGAATCACCGGCCCGAGCGAGCGGGGCCAGCCCGCGGTGTGCGCTCGCAGCTCTGGGGGCGGGCTGGGAGCAGCCACAGCGCCCTGCCACGGCCGGGAAGTCCGCGGGAGGCGGGGACGGGACGAGCCTCGGACACCCCCGGGGGCTGGGGGCGGGCACCGCGCCCGGGAGATGCCCGAGCCCACGCGAGCATCCCCTGCGGCCAGGCGGGCGAGCCATTTCTCCGGGGCACCTGGTGAGGGGGACCCACGCGGGTGCAGGAAAAGTGGGTAAAAAGCATCGCAGCAAAACAACGCCGCCGGTCCCACCGCAGCCAGACCAGAGGGGTGTTAGGCTTGAGAGCATAGAGAGATCAAACATGAAAGAAATCCTTTCTTAGGAACAGTTTTATATATTCCACATTTTGCAACAAGTGGACACAACTGAGGGCAAACGCTCGGCATGTGCCATTTATCAGGGCGCAGCAATTCCTTGCTGGCTACATTCAGATGTGCCTCCTAATTCTGCAGCCGTGTGCCCCTTCTGTCACACGAGCCTGCCTTCTCCTCCTGGCATGTTGCCGGTCAGGTCTGACATCTCCTCTGTGGGAAGATCGAGGAGAAGGGAGCCGTAGACTCTGTGTTGGCCAAGCCACCACCTCCCATGTGTCCCAGCACTGCTGCTGCCATCAGTACGGTGTGTGCGCTCAGAAACGGCCAAAACAGAAACTTGGTTGTGATCCCAGAGGGAGAATTTCTTATTGCTTATCATTTTTTACAGCAGCCGGGAGCACGAGAAGGGTTTGTGGAATACACGTTCAAAGCAGGTCCTGAGGAGTTTATAGTGTTAGGCTCTGATCCTGTTTAAGCCCCTGAAGTGGTCCCATTGATTTTAACGGGACTGCTGAGTCCCTAAAGTCACGCACAACCTTTGGCTGTGCTCCTGCGGGCAGCTTCCCTGTGAGCAGCCTTTGCCCCAACAAAGAACCGCATTCAAACCAACACGGCCTGGCTCAGGAGCTGCACGTCCAGCTCATGGGACAGATTTGCAGGCTTGACCTGACACAAAGCAACACTGCAGGACACATCCAGAGCAGAAGATTGCAGATACTTTTCTGAGTGTGTAGTTTCGCTAGATACCTAGTCCGAGCTAATCCCCTCTGCCATGAAGACCCACTCTCTTCCCTCACCTCCAGCTGCTCGTTGCTTTTCTAAAGGGACTTTGACAACTAAAAGAAACACCCAACCCAACAGACAAAATCCAAAAGCACCCAGCCTGAGCTTCCCGGTGCGACTGAGCACGAAGTCACCCAAGGGCAAGTGCCAGCAGAAGGGAAGTGCAGGGCACACATGACCAGGCTGGAAAGGCTTTCGAATGGCAGTGCAGACTTCTGTGAACTTTATTGAAACTGCTTCTTTAGAAGAACAAATTCCATCTCCTGTAACAAGGGTGTGTTGCCCATAGCAAAGGCTTTTAGATTGCAAATGAGAATTTACCAGGGGTGGGATCAATACCAGTTACAAAACCACTTCGCAAAATTAAATAATTTGCAAGGATGTCAACTGCATTCTCCTGGAAAAAGCCACGTGAGACATTTTACAAGTGCAAGCTCCATTTTCGGTTCATCAATAACCTGAGATGATACAAAACCCACATATAAATGTTGATTTGCAACAGGACTAGCAGGGTGGATATTTTCACTTCATAAAATGCATACTGAAGTCCTAGATTACATTTCACTTTAAGGCAGTGTGGAAAAAGCTTTTTCTCCAACCTTGGGGGAAAAAGCCCCACAAAAATCAATCAGCTCTTATACCAGATTTTTCAATGAAATTGCAATCAGAAAATGTGTGAGTACAAACTCTGAGCAAGAAAGTAAACGAACTGGTTAACAATTTACACACACAGTCCAAATGGCAAATAAAAGTTCACTGACTCCAGTACAGCACTCAAGATGTAACCACTTAAAAGCAAGTGCCTTTTAATAATTGAAATAAAGCCACACATAAAGATCCATTCACCCCTGACTTTGATATCCTACCTACTTATAAAGAAATGCTTCAATTTGTAGCTAAGGAGAAAAAGCATTCAGCCTATTGCAAAGAAGAAGGAGGCGAAGTTGTTTGACACAAGAGAGAGCCCATGGCAACAGAAAGTCAAATTACACTTCAGAAACAAAACCTGAAACCTTTCTAAGACACATCACAGTGGTTCAAACAACTAGGGCTCTTCTAAATAGGAAATGAGGAGCTTCCACCACTGCTTTGATCAGCATCGGTGTGCAGTGACTGAAGGAGAATGGCCACCAACAGGGACACACAGCTGCTGCTGCACCAGGGCAGTGGCCTGCAGCTCAGAGGAAGCTCAGCTACGTGGTTTTAAACCCTCCAGAATGAGATACCAGCCCTCTGCAGCCAGAAAATTCTCTCTGGTACCTTCCTCTCATTAGGGATGAGATTCCTATATATTTCTATAGGAATACATTCAATATTCCAATGAGTGTATACTTATTAAGAAAACTGCCAGAGCATAAACATGTCGTTTTAGAGAATTACATTGAAAAGACTAAACCTAGTTTAAAATCTGTTTTTATTTTCAGCACTGAGCTGTTATTTTAATATTCAGCTGAACATTTAAAAGTCCAAATTCACATTTGCTCATTTTAACATTGCTCACCTTCTTTTTCATAGAGGTGTTGTTTCCTTTATTTTAACCTCATAGCATTTTATATTGCTTTCAAAATTTTAGACTACCTGAGATTACTGAAATTAGATGTAGCACAAAAATAACAGTGACATTGAATATATGGTCTCTCTTCTTCAGATATTGAAGCAAGGCAAAACCCACTTCTTAAACCAGCAAATCAATGCAGTCTTGTTCTGTTATAGTAACACCTGTACTTTCTAAGAGAGAAACCTTAAAGACACAAGACCCTTACAGTTCATTTTTCTTCCTGGTCTGCCAGATGAATGAAAATGTGTGGGGCGTGTGATGCTGGTGTTTGGGTTTGTTCTGTTGTTTGGGGTTTTTTCTGGGGGGAAGCAGAGTTAATAATGTTATTTATCAAATACTGAGATAGAAATGTACCACCTGACTGATGCCACTGATTTGCTTCAGAGTGCTTCCTATGATGTATTCTATTTAACTGGAAAGCTTTTACAAAGACCATTTATTCCATGCAGGCATTAGCTCTACCAGCTGCAGACTGGGTTGCATTTTTTGCTGAACAAGGGAAGAAGGCACAGGATACACTCAGCACAAATTAAGGTAAAATCATCCAACAGCACTGCAGTTGCTGATGGCGATTTAGCACTGCTGTCATAAAACATACATCCATCATTTCAACAAGTTTGCCGTGGTGGAGAAGCTGTACAAAAATTCTCCTGAAAAAGACTCCTACTGCTGTGGCTGCAGGCTCCAGCCCTCTTGAAAACAAGACAAGAATAGCAGAACTGTACTGTACCCTCAAATTCTGTAATTTTAGGATTATTTTCTTATATAATCCCATACAAAGTTTAGGATAATCTTCCAGACATTTGACCAACTCCTTAATCGTCCCACAAAGGAGTAATGGTGCTTTCTTCCCCTGTAACATCACAGTAAAAATTCATACTTTTTCATGTGAGTAACTGCTCAACAAGCCCAGAGAAGGGAGAGCCAACCTGACCCCTCCTCACTTTTCCATGTGTTTGATCACACATGGGAGAGAAAGACTTTGAACACTTCCTTCAAAGGGCACAACAGGGACAGCTGTGTCTACACAGGTGCCCAACAAAACCAACAGGTATTTTGCAGAGGTAGGAAGCACTAAACCTTAGTTGCTACATCTCCGCAAAATTGGCGGCGAGACCTGTGTTAAAAAAGGCACAGAGTGACAGCAAAGGTATTTCCATTGAAGAACACTTCCATATTACTGAGGTCAGCATTGTAATTTTATTTGTAAAGCTTGTATTTTCAAATGAATACAGTTGTGTTCTTAATATGGCAGCAAACCTGCCCTTTACGTTCTCACAACCTCCCAGTGTCCTCTTCCACCTTCCCCTAAGCCCCCTAGAAACTTACTCATTAGCAGCACCTGATACCATCAGATCTTCCAAATATAAAGAGCAATTTCAACTTTTTTATGTAAGCAGAACAGCTGGAAACCAGCCACTGTCTTAGAAGTGGTACGGAGACACTGGCAGTGCTGCTAACACGCTACTGCCACGCTGGTCCTCGTGTGCCCTGACACACCACTGAGACCCTTCAGACCTTGTCCCCAAACACAGGCCTCCCTCAGCCCCCAGAAAGGGCTGCAAGCAGTGAAGAAACGTCACAGCTGAAAGGACTCCACGAGCCTGGTGGCCCCTGCAGCCTCAGCACTGCTCACATGAGATCAGGAGTCCACGAGCACGCTCAGCTGTGCTCTTTGGAGGCACTCCTCACCGCCTCACGGTCCCTAACAGTGGCAGGCCCGAAAAGCAAAGGTATCTTCACTACTCCACAGGTAAACCGATATCCAAAACGGCCCATTTCAGCAAACACCGTGCTTCTGAATCACAGTTATGACTGCAGGCCTTACTCCTTTCATCCTTTCACCAGTAACTCTGGCCAGAAACACAATCACCAAGAACATCTTCTACTGGAATTCTGGTTTCTGCCTTATCCGTTCTAACTACCTGGGTCTCTGCAGCAAATTTTAAATGGAAGTACAATAATCATACCAATATCCTGTAGAAACCACATAATCCAGATGTTTCATCCAGAGGAATTCAGAAATACTTTCTACACTGGATAGCTTCTGCGCACTTGGGATGCACCATAAGAAAATGTTACTTTTCAATCTAGTGCAATGCCAGGAGGAAAAGTGACCCAGGCAAAGGCTCACAGAACATGATTTTGCTCAGTTTTTCCTACTGGACAATTCTCTGGTTAAGTGGCACAGCGTGGTCTGTCAGAACGTGTGCTCAAAAGGTCTCTTCAGCCTCCAGCAGTTTCTTCCATTCCTCCCTTGTTTCTCAGAGGTCAGAGTTCTCTCAAAGCTTCACTGTGGCCCGAGTCTGGGGCTCTTTCCCTAGGCCTGCTCAGCTCAGAACGCTGCTGAGCCCTCTGCAACAGCCAGCTGAGCTTGGGGTTCTTGTGTCATATTAAAGTACTGCACTTGAGCAGCCTTGAGTAAAACACAGTGTGCACAAAGTACAACTCTTAAGGCAATACAGCTAACTTTGAATTCCTAGGAGAAAACCCTAACAGTATTTTAGTATCTAAACATTCACATAAAAAATATTTGTATATGTCAAAATGTCGATAGTGCTGGAAGAAAACTAATAACATTTGTTGACATTCTTAACATAATTTCATATTCTATCCCATAACAACAAAAAATCATCAAAAATTCTTGGTTAAATATGTACTTGCTACAGTAGCTCTTAGATAAACACACTGAAAAAGTCTTTTTTATATCAAATTTTGCTATTTGAAACAGAACTGACTTCTGTCATTCACACCATTTTGAACATCTGTAATCCTGTTGCTGCTACTTAATAAGGAGGGAAGGATGTTTGGTAAAGCAGAGCTCTGCAAATCCAGGCAGTCCAGTTTCTGCCTTCATATTTTAGAGAATTATCAACTAAACCAGATTTAGTTACTGCATTACAACAACAGCAATACATACCAATGCTAAAGTAATGTATAAAATTGTGTTCTCTTTAAAAATAGTGGAATCTGAGTGCTGACTTCACTGGGAAAAAGCTTTCACAGCAGTGCTGACAGCATTCAGCAAAGTCAAGTAGTGCACCAGAATGTCCAAAGCTGTGTCTTTAGCTGTGCAGAAAAAAACAAGAATATAACAGCTTGTGTATTTCTGTTCTGCTCCTCCAGAATTTTCTTTGTACTGGGATTTTAAATCTGCCAACACTTAATAACAAAAAAATGTAAATGTAGATGCAGGGGAAGTGCACTCTGAGTTCAGATTCTCTTGGTATGAGCACAGGGGATTGATACATATAAAAATAATCAGTATGCAACTACCTCCAAAGATGAGTTGTTAGGACTAAAGTAGGGAATTAATCCATCCTTATAAACTGGAATATACACCAAGTGATAAAGCCAGAGGTGACTTGGAAGTGAAATTAGCATCTCAACAAGTCAGTAGAAACACAAAGGGAAGCCAGGTAGTTCCACATGTTCGCATCTGGACTCCCTTTCTGCAACTGCTACAAAAAGCTGTCTGTGCAAGACATAAATCAGTGCTTTGCTCAGAGCATTAAAACACTCAAGAGTTCAGAGCCCTGAACCTTTCAAAATTATAATTTTAGTATTTACTATGCTGGACAAATTACTTGAATTTTTACAGTATGCAATTCAGATTATAGGAGGCATTTAAACAAGGTGATTTATAATAGTGCAATATATTCAAATCAGAACATTGTGATTCATTTAGAACCATTAAAATGATGTCATTTTTTACTCATAGCAGCTTTTTTGGGGTCTTTTGCTCACAGAAGTTAGAGTAAAACTGCTGCCCCTTACTTTCCCCTCCAACCATATTCCCACTTGGTCATCCCAACACTTGTGAAACTTGTGGTGGGAAGAGGGAAGGCTGTGCAGGCCAATGACAATTCTAAGGATATGAACCATATCCAAGAGCCAATATCTGACACAACTCTAATATTTCAAATAAAAAACAATAACTAAAAGCTGTAAGATAGACTTCTACAAACACTCTCCCATCTTTGATAAGAATCAGAGGTACAATGAACCTTTAGAGCATAATTATTTAATGCAGTTTCTTGTGGAGTCCAAAAGGTAAATCACTCAGCTGTGTATCTGCATTTCAAGGAAAAAAGTTAAACCATTTTGAAATATGTTATAGTCTTGATTTCATTTTCAGAGCACAATTTCATTTAGTGATGTAAAATATTTCTGTATTATAGAAATCTTATTCCTGCTCCGAACTGAACACCATCACATATCCTGAAAAGAAACAAATAATAAACAGTGTAAGTGATACATAAGGTATTGATGAAATTAAAATCAATTCTCTCTATCCCCAAATTCCCAGGGTTTTAGCTGACAAAGGTTTTTTAAAATAAATGTTTTGACAATCTGTCATCCATATGGAGCATTTACATTTCCCAATAAAGCTCCTAACTTTGAAATTGCTATTATTCATTCACACTATCCATGAACAGTAAGTAGAAGCATAATCCAGCTCCTGCATAAAATGCAGAATATCTCACACAATACCCACAGACAAGAACAGGCCTCCTAAAGCTTTTTTATTGCAAACTATAAAATTTGCTTGATGCAGGATAATTGGCTGCTAACAATGAATTTGTTCTTATTTTCCCTTTATCTATAAACTTGTTTTCATTTTTCAAGCAAAGACATTAAACTACGTATTTATCAAAGACATTGAACTACGTATTTATCCAACCATTTGGGTTTAGAAAGCTTAAGAAAATCCCATGAGCTGTTTGAGTGATCATTTCCCCACATGCAATGAAGCTGCTACACAGCTGTTCATACATTTCAACAGCTGATCTCAAGTCTAATGAACTCGGACACCTGAGAAGCAAAATCATAACCCAACCGTGAAACCAAGGTGAATAAAGTGGACTGAAAAAGCAGCACCGAGATGTCTACGTTGGTATGCAATAAACAAAAGCTCGAGGCAGAATTCTCTCTGACAAAGCAGACAGCAGGGCAGGAAGCTCTAAAGAAGCTGGTGTAGTAAACCAACCTGTCTCCAGCCTGCACTCCCATGGGGAAGCAGTAGTTGAGCTCCAGTCTGGCGATGTTTCCCAGGCGGAGCACTATTCCCGCACCGTACGACCATCGGATGCACTCTGCCAGCCTCTGCAGGTGCGCCCTGGGACCGTCACCTGCACAAAAACACCAAGTGATGAGCAAGAGAGCAGAACTAGAACCAAACTGCTGTGATTTTAGTTGGACCGCCTGCTGGTCTCTATGTCCCACTACAGGGCACCTACTAGGAAGGAGGAAATGAGTACTAAAGACTTCAATGTCTTTACTGCTTCTTTCCAGTACCTGAAAGGAATTACAGGAAAGATGGAGAGAGACTCTTGACAAGAGCCTGGAGTGACAGGACAAGGGGCAATGGCTTCACACTGACAGGCAGGAGGTTTGGATTGGATACTGGGAAGAAATTGTTCCTTCTGAGGGTGGTGAGGCCCTGGCCCAGGTTGCCCAGAGAAGCTGTGGCTGCCTCATCCCTGGCAGTGTCCAAGGCCAGGCTGGATGGGGCTCTGAGCACCCTGGGATAGTGGAAGGTATCCCTGCCCGTGGCAGGGAGGACAACAAGATGAGCTTTAAGGCTCCTTCCAACCCAAACCATTCTGGGATTCTATTCTATAATTGAGTGGGTTTCTATTATTTTAAAGGTGATTAAAGTATCTCCCTCCCATATGGATGTCACCTATCTTACATCAAGTGTAATCAAATATCACTATATTCTAAAACTGACTGCAATCATATTGAAAAGTCATACACTAATACACTGAAATATATCTTGGATAAAGTTAGGAATGGGAGAAAAAAAAAAAAGTCACATCAGCTACCACACCCTCATCTACACTCTAATGCCACCACTTTTTCTTTAATTCATCCCAGTAAACACCAGAACACACTAAAACATCATGTTTCATCTTCCTTTCAGAATGGTGTAAGACAGCAAGTGTTACTCACACACTGCTCTGCAAACATCAATTCATACACACTGCCCTTACCATCCTGGCTCTCTTTTCCTGCAAATTGTGCTAGAAATTACGGAGAGAGCTAACTAAACTACTGGCAATCTGTCAAACATGTAAGTTAAAAGCAGCAGTTTTTTTTATAGGCTCCAAGATATATGCAGTAAACAAACTGCTTCTGAGTGAACAGACACAGAACAGTTCTCTTTTTTTGCTTTTATACGAAGAGTGGTTTTTTATTCTATGGAGTCTTACCATAGTTGAGATTGCAGAGGTTTCCAGCATTAAGGAAGAAGTGCGTTCGGAAAAGATCTCCAAACCCTCCGCGGCCTGGCCGGAAAGGGAGAGGGGTGTAGAGATGCACCCCTCCAGCCCAGTAGGCTTCTCCTCCCAAGTAATCACCTGTTTGGGCAAAATGTTGGAATAAAGGCATTTACTGTGGAACATATTAAAAGAATCAGTTGTTAAAGGTACAGGAACACATCCATAAGTTGTTTTACATTCCACTTCTACCCTTTACAACTCTTCCCATTTGCCTGTAACTCTCTCCAAACTCACCACTATTAGTTAAAAAAATTAGCATTTACACAATTCTTTAAACCTTCCAAGGGAAGTGTATTTTTCTTCATTCCCTCACCAGAACAGCCTAAGGCATGCACCTACTCATGGCAGCTCATTAGAATTACCTCCTGAACACTTCTGCAATACTGTCCTTGGTTTAAAAAAATGGGAAATTGATACAAATAAACAATGAACTTCAAAATAGTCTGAATACTGAATCCACTGATAACAGCAAGTCAGCAGCAGAGTAAAGAATAGAACTGAGGAAGCTCTTGGCTCTCCAAACACCTCTGTTGAGCAGATTACCTTTCCTCTAAGCTACCTGAACGTAGGCTGAATAAGAGACTGTTGCTACAACCATGTTTTGGGAACTTTTCCAGCTTGAAGGCTGCTTACTAATTAAATCAACACACTGGAAGTCTGCAAGTCTGAACACACACATGGTTTACAAAATTAGTAATTGATCATGGCTTCACTAAGAACTACCTGGCTTTATCCCGTTGTGAACTAATCTGTAACAACAGATCAAAGCCATAACACTTCCCAAAGTACAGAATGAGTGTAATTATTTTCAGGTTATACAAAGTTTGAGGACAGAATGTGACTCTCTGTTACACACTGATATTTACAGTATTGTCAAAGGAGTGGGATTTAAAAGTTTCAGACCTTCACTCTGGGGTCCAATGCTGTACATACTGAATCCACGCACACTTGTTGGTCCACCAAGGTAAAACCTAGTGAATACAGATACATTTAATTTAATGCCTCACTTAAAGGTACCTTTGTAGCAGGTTTAGTAATGTGATCTTTAAACACCAGCATTAGAAGGCAAAATTGGCTACAGAGTGAACAGAGTCACAGTATGGCTTTGTGTCTAAATAAACCTATGCCTGCTACAGAATTTTGCAGGTGGTAAATACCATTTTGCAGCCATAAATATGGGCAGGCAGAGCCACTGCACAGCAAATTATAAATTTATACTAGCTCAGTATGAAAATGGCTTGAGTACAAACATGTAATTACAGCTAACTAGAAACATTTTATTCTTCTCAGAACTAGCACTGTTTCTCCCTTGTGCAGAGTTTTCTATATACGTTACCTAGAAAAAAACACCCAAACATTTAAAGAACTTGCCTGTCAGCTATACTGGATGGCTTGTCTCCAATAGGTACCAGCATTCCACCCCAAAGTGATGTTGAAATAACCTTTGGAGAGAAAAAGAAGTTGTAATTTCCCTGACAGTATGAGCTGATTTCATCACCCAGTAACAGGCAGAGCTCCCATCAGTCTCACACAGTTACAGCTGCTCACAGTGTAACGGGCATGGATATCACACCCTGTGTGTTGGATTTTCAGGAAATTCTTGATGGCTGCTGCCCTCTTTCTTTTATGCAGTGCTGTGCCTTGAAAAATTCAATATAGCATATTTGAACCAAATGCTGCTTCCACAACAGCTGAAAGGAGCACTCAACCTCATCCAGCACCTATCTTTGTGTGAATTTTTTGTGTCTTGAAGTAAGACAACACTGCTGACATCAATTATTCCTGGCAATTTGAAACCCACAAGAGACTAAGTCCACCAAGCAGCTGCCAAAAATGTACAATTATTACCTGTCTGTAAATTAACCTTAAATTTAATGAAACCACCTTCTACAACTCACTCTTTATCTATAAAAAATAATTCTTGTGACTCAAATCACTGTAACAAATACATGTAATCATTTGATTGTTGCCTGTGTGCCAGGTAGAGGTACCATTGCCAGGCAGTGAGATCTACTGTCAGTACCTTTGGGATGCAAATTATTGTAATCCCTGATTTTTAAATATTCATGCTGCAAGTTGATGTTTAATTCCCCATTCAGCTATAAGAAGAATTTATTGCACTATCTCCATGTGATAAAAAACTTTTCTAAATGCAGACAGAAATATTCCTGGGATATGCTGAAATTCTTACTCCAAATTTTCCAGATTTCAATTCAAAACCCTATTTCCACCTAATACGAAGCCAATGCTGTTGAAATCAGTCTTCCCACTTTTTTCCCAATAATTTCACACACAAGAAATAATTACGTGCTCTGATACCAAGCTTAAGAGTTATATATTCATAATTTCAATTAAAAAGAAAATTAAACAAAGATTATTCAGAATATTCATGAAGGTTTCAAAGCTTTTTAGGTTTTTCAAAAGCTTCAGAGGTTTTTGAAAAATCCCTCCCAAGAAAGACCACAAAGAAGAGACACAACCCAACATCACTTCTGGAAGGAAGATCATTCTTATGGTTAACTGTGAAACAAGTTCTCTCCAAAATTTCCACTTTTCCAGTGATTGCGCACAGCAGGAACATAAAGTTAAAAATAAACATAGTCCCTTTTCCAAAAAACAAAACCAAGTTATCTACTCCAGCCATTTTTCATGATCTTGTTCCTAATCCATGGTGAAAAATAATCATAAGACACAGGTTCAATAGCCTCACATAAACCTCAGGTCAATTACTAAAATATCTTTTAAAAAATTACCGAATCCCAGAGAAGTTGCTTATTCAACTGAAATTCAAAATCCTCCTTCAGAAAGCTCACATCTCCACCTGTATAGCCAGCCAACTCCTGCAAAGACATAAATTTATGAAAGTTGCAACAGATATTACAAGTTTCCTCCCTCTGAAAGTCCAGCATGTCTGCATCAGCACAGGCAGTGCTTTTCTTTACAAGAAATACAGAAACACCAGGCATGGCAAAGCAACTGAGTTTTCTACCAAGGCATGCATGAATCTCAAAATAATGAGCTGCATTTTTCTTCTCCAACTATTAAACCAAACTATTGCTTTCTAAGCTGTTCTGCAGGCAAAACTGAATGAAGCTGGAAAACTCACATCCGAAATCAAGACTGCTACTGTGTTTCCTTAGATCTGAGAAGATTCTGTGTGCCGAAGGGCTGAAGAACCAGACAGCTGCACGACACAACTTGTTATTTTCAGCTCTCACTGAAGAGACTGAACTGGCTCAGAGGCAGGATCTAACAAATGACACATTACCTAAACCTGGAATTACAACCAACTTTCTCACTCACAACAGGTCACTGCTGCTCAAAAGTTGCACTTTTAGTTCCAATGGCATTCCAAATCTGCCTCTAAAGCACTACAGAAATTAATGCTTCTGAAGTATTACCCATACAGCAGAAAAACCAGCTTCTAGAAAGGCTCTGACTGTAACAAGAGGGAAAATCATGTTCTGTGCCAAAATGATAACATGAATATGCCTTGGAGAGTTATTTTTACACAGTCTTTCATTTTTGATTCTCAGGTTACAAATTTTATAAGTAGCAACAGGACTACAGCCTAGCAATCTGTGCATGACAGTGGTAAAGAATAAGGGCTCATTAATACCTACTGAAGGTGTAGTGCAAATACAGTCAGGGATAGTGTCTCTCAGCTAATAAATAATTTAATGCTGATGGAGAGGCTGTATTGTTTGACCAATGGAATATAAATGGAAATCTGCCACCATAAAACAAGTTTCATGATTTTAAAAGGCACACTTGGTAAACAGAAAAGGTAACTACCAGTCCTCATTGTCTCCTACTGAATTTAAGATTAATTTCTAATTTTAGACATTTTTAACATGAACATCAATTAGATAAATTAAGACTTACTCAAGCACACAGAAAAAAAACAGTAATAGCTTAAGTGATTTAAAGCTACCTGATTAATTTTCAGCAAAGCACCTCGTTTTGGCAAGATTGAGGAGTTCCGGGAATCGATTACCATGGCATGCTGAAAAGAATTTAAAAAATTGGGTTTAGGTTCTCATATCTATTGAATACCTCAGAGTGACACTATTATTATCCTTCAAAAACTGTGCAAACATTGGAAGACAACCACAGCTCCAGCTAGGATGAGTGTAGCTTCATGGGCTTGGGAACAGTATACCCACAGACTGGCTTTGTGTGACATTTACAGGCCACATGAAATGCATGCATTTGTATCTTCTGCCCATGGTATGCACCAGAAACAGAGCAGCAGCCCAACTGTAAACCACCGATTTTGTGACAGCAATCTGCAAAGAGTTCATCTCCTACAATTTGTAAGTTTTAAGTGAAAGATGGCAAGTGACCAGAAACTGGTATAGGGGAGAAAGTTTACAAAAGGCATGGCAGCTTAGGATGAGGAAATTTTCTCCTCCTGTCTGCTACAAAACAAGGCAATTCTGCAAAAAGAGATGGCAGGTGAGACAGATGAGAACAAGCCAAAGTCCAAGAGTCAAATATGATTCCCTGTTCTCCCTTTGGGCCTCCTGGATTACTCCATGGCAATGACCAAACACAGCAAAAGGTATCTGAAGGAAAACAGCTTTCCTCCAAAGACAAAAAGCTCCTTTGGTATCACTCATAGGTATGAGACAACTCAAAGTAAAGTGTTTTTAAAAAATGATCATGAAAAAGCCTTACAGAGAGAGAAGATTTTAGAGAGTGTCCACTTTCCTCTCGAACGGAAAAGGATGCTGTTCTGGCAAGGCAGCCAAGCTCTCTCCACACACCCTCCCACTTCAGTGTGTGATTGGTCTTCCAGACAGGAAACTACAATAAAGAATTGAGTAAGACATGAAAACAATTGCTACAAACTTAAAACAAATATTTTTTATACTTGAGTCTATGGCTTTCTTCCCAAACTTTTTGAAACAGAGAGAAACCTTTTGTCATTTCAGAGTAATGCTAATTCTGCTCCAGCCAAGAGAGGTGCACACTACTTAATCCGTTCCAAATGAAAAATACCTTGAATTGGGCTGATACAGTAAGCTACGCAACTGACTGCCTCTCTGAAATTATAATTTAAAAAAAAAGTTGAAGAAAAACATATTGCCATTTTTATACAGCCAAAATAAGACTGAATTCTAACAAAAAGACTAAGATGTATGACCTCTGTCATTTTCAAATCACTGACCTCTTTCACACAGAGAAGTCAGCCCTGTGCACAAGTGATTCTATCATTAAAAAAAGTAAAACAGAGGTTTGCAAGAGCTCTGTAACCCAACTGAAATGTAAATGAAGCATGAGTGTGCCACACTCACATTAAATTCTGCTGATACTCCTCTGTCCGTTTCCCGAAGAGAGCTCCAAGGGAACTGTCCAGTTACTTTGTATACATTAACTGAAAAACTGAAACACAACATTAAAGGCAGGTTTGAAAGGGAAACTATTTCAGGTAGAGTTTTGAAAAAAATCACAAAAACTTCGGAAACCAGCTCTGCTATATCATCACCAGACCCTCCCAGGAAAGGAGTAGATGTAATCATTACTCAAATGAAAGATCTTATTAATTGTTTTATATTCCTTCCCTAAAAAAGGAAGTAGTCAAAATTGCATGCCCTACTTTCTTTCGAAGTTCCCAGGCTGTGGTTTGAAGAAGGACAGGCCGTATGAAGTTTCCTTTGTTCCATAGGAGAACTGGAAGGTCACCTTTTCTGCACGTCCAATGAGATTTGGGAACTTGAGCCCAAGTACCTACAGAAAATAAAAAAAAAACAACCCAAAAATATTAGACAAACAAACAAAAAGCGCCCTCCCCATCATAACAATTCACATAGTTTGCTGTCTTGTACCTTAATCATATGCTGAAGACAAGGACATCGTGAGAATTAGAAATAAGACATCTATAAATACTTGTAACTGAATGTGTTTTTCTTCTCAGTTAGTTTTCTCTTTGCTCTGGGAGCAAAAGCCAACAGTGCAAGTTACAATCCAACAGCCAATTTTTATTGCTGTTTAGTAGCTACTGACTTGATCTGCACTCTCACTGGACCATCAGTACTGATGTTACTTCAAGCAAAATCTCCAAGCCTGTCTCAAAGCCCTGGAGAACAAGTGTTTGGCACAAGCAGCTGCTCTGCAACTGCACTTTCCCACTGATCCTCAGGAAAAATACCTGTTAGGTAGGGCTCATCAGAACCAAAGCCAAGGGGAAATTATCACTATGGAGCCATTTCCCTGTAGTTTTGTTTTGAGTAACAAGATCCTTTTGCACCAGGCAAGATGGCAGTACAAGACACCTTTACAATTCTCCAGAAACCAGTGAAACACTTCTGCCTATTCTGACACAAATTCCTTGCATCCCTCAGGCAGCTCTTGGCCCTTTGGCAGAAGACATGCAGCAGTCTTACTCCTAACACGGACACTACCACTGTACTAGTGTGTGTTCTATTGGAAAAGAATATTAAAAAGCTCCCAAATCCTGCCACTGTCTGACAGCTACTGGAAGCAGTTCAGTAACCTGAGCTTTGTAATGATGGCTGCTATGCCATAAACAGAAAAGGCTTTTAGTATGAAATATTAGATGTATAAGCTTTACGGGATTAGAATAAATGTCAAATCTATTCAACTCTGAAGGAAACATAACCTATGTTGCCAATACCAGCGTGTACAAGTCATGCTTTTATAGCATTCACAAGTTTTACTTCTCTGAAATAAATTAAAATCAATTAGAAGAGGAAGCTGAGCACCAAAAGAGAAACCAAAGCAGCTTTCAGTCAGTTTGGAGCAGCACTGGAACCAACAGGTAGGATTTCCCTGCTGGGTTCCTTCAGGCCTCAACACCCTGGAGCTGGCTCCTGGCAGTGGAGCT
The DNA here is from genome assembly GCA_013397935.1 of Dasyornis broadbenti. Classification (NCBI taxonomy): domain Eukaryota; kingdom Metazoa; phylum Chordata; class Aves; order Passeriformes; family Dasyornithidae; genus Dasyornis; species Dasyornis broadbenti. The sequence goes on along the minus strand of VZRN01004005.1, from coordinate 2,955,695 downwards.
GCGTAAGCAGCTCTCAACTCACCCAGTTCCAACTCTCCTTGCACATGCAAAACACCACCACCTCAGTCATGCGGGATCTTAGCCAGGTTAAAAATACCCCTAAGAAGAAAAGGATGAGTCCCTTGATCTGGCTTATGCACCAGCCCCAGGCACAGCTGTGCTGTGCAAGTGGGAAGGCAGAAAGGGTGCAGGCTGAGCACCTGAAAGCACAATCTGCTCACACCAGCACTTCTGGTGAATGCACATTCACAGACCAGCAGTACAGCTGGTACTTCCTGTGTCAATTGGTAAATATTTTTCACACAAAGATTTTAATCTGATGCATCCTTAATTAAATCATATGAGAACAAGTTCCAAACCTTATGTAATTCATGAAAACCTTACAGCCCAGAATAACTGATACTGGGCTAAAATAGAGAAAAAAAAGAACAATTTCTAAGTCAAATATAAAGCATTTTGACTGAGAAGAAAAAATACTTTAAGTGTATCTCATAGAAACAAAATTCCAAACTCCTTACTAATCTGCCCAGTAGATAAAACATCTTAAATATCAAGAAATCATTCAAGACATTTCAAGAATTAAAAAAATGAACATGCTGAGTTGGAAGCTACGACATTCTTCCCTAGCTCAAAATATGCTTTTGCTGAATGAAAGCCTGACACAAAGGCTTGACAAAGTCTTAGCAAGGCTGGATCAAGACCAGCTCACCAAATTCCTTGCTAGGTTTGAAACTGAAAGTAAAAGGAATATGAAAAGACATTACCAATAATTTGAAATAATCCATACCATGCTGCCTTCATTGTTGCCAACCATAGTGTTATAGCTTCCAGTCAACCTTCTCAATTCTGTTACCTCAAAGGTCACATCCAAACCATTTGGAAGGGCATCATCTCCTACAGAAACAAATAAAGTGTGTGTTATCTCTAAAGAGTTCTTTTAAAAATTGCTGACAGAAGATTACTTGAATTATTTGAAAACTGTTTGAGTTAAAGCGTAATAAAAGTCAACATTACAAAGTGAAATGGTTTGAGAAAAACATGTTTGGATGTGAGTGCAGAATATACAAGACTAAGTTACATACACAAAAAATGTCCAGCCTATTACACAGGGAAATATTTATTACAGCTATGAATATTTGAGAAAAAAGGTGAGGATCAAAGAGGGAATACACACCTTGGCAGGTATCAATCAGAACATCCACCTGTCTGAAGATTCCTAGACGAAGCAACTTCTCTCGAGCTTCATGCGATTTTCTCATCACCTACAGGATGAGAAACGTAGCTCAGTTATTGAATCACAGGATAGTTTGGGTTGAAAGGGACCGTCAAGATGATCTAGTCCATTTGGGTCTTTCAGGTTAAAAAATAACAAGAATAAATTAGTTAGAATGCAGCTAAATTGGAAAATATTCATAGATCTTGTATATAGAGACACATATGTGCACCTTCAAAACAAAACACAACCACTTGAACACGTGCATCTGAAGAAATAAATTAAACCCAGAGCATCTGGCTCAATACCTTTGTACCTTTTGTTAGTTTGCTCCCTAATTACTTTAATAAACAATTATTCAAATAGGTTCCAGTAGTTACAACGTATTTAGGGGGGCCCTGTTCTTGGCAGAACTTGACAGAGTTGCCCCATGTCTGAAGGGAGTAGCCCAAAGCAGGAAAAAGAGAGAAAAGTCTTTAATTAATTTTCAACCAGCAGGTGCGATATTCACTGCAACACTTACATCGATGAGATTTTTAGCCTTGAAAACATCAGCAATTTCATACATAATGATGTCATCTTTGGTCCTTCCAAGTCCATCGAAGTGCACATGCTGAACCACCACCTAAACACAACAAATGTTTACACACAAACACTGAAGTTGCATCTAATAACGAGCATCAAGGTCACCAACGCACAGAAATTACTGCTGTTCAAGTGAGAAACCCTGATGATTCCTAAGGCTAATTCCTGCTAACCTACATGATCAGAAATCAGTGCTAGCTACGATTCGGGGACATTGTTCCTGTAACACAAAAATGACAGAACAGAGAACCCTAACACCAAAGCTAATACTGCTTGTAGTAGAAGAGACACTGACAGACTGCAGCTTCTCATTTTAGGTGTAAATGTTGTATGGACAAATAAGCAACTGCAGAAATCACACAGGTATTAAGTCCATAAGATAGAATATGTAGTTGTAGTTGTTTGCTGCTTCTTGTATCAGCTACACATAAGCAAAGAATTAAAAGAAGAAAATCAAACAACAGACAAGTGTATAAGCCTCAAATATTTAACTTATTGAAATCAGTTCTACCACAGAAGCAGTGCAGTTTAAAATGCAGATGAAGATCACTCACATTATGAGGTTTTGTACTTTCATTTTGATATATAATCATCTGAGACAATGTTCTTGTAAAAATCACAGCACACTCCATGCTACCTGGTACAAATTGACAACAGTAATTGCATTTCCCTTATTTTTCCAACCTTTTCAGCACATTATAATTTTAGGGGTGAATGACAAAAAAAAAAACCTGCTTCAAAGAATTGTCAAGGATTGGAACAGGCTGCCCAGGGCAGTGGTGGAGTCACCATCCCTGGGGGGAATAAAAACCAGGTGGATATGGCACTTGGGACATGGTTTAGTGATGGACCTGGCAGTGCTGGGTTAACAGTTAACATTCAATGATCTCAGAGGTCTTTTCCAACCTCAACAATTCTGTGAGTCTGTACTCAAGTCTGTAAAAGCGACTATGCAGCTTACACTATCTGTACCATATATACCTGTATGACTCTTTGTATTCGTGTATAATAAACCTGCAAAATAACAGAAATTGCTTAAATAAAAAGCCTATCAGCGTATGCACATAATGAACTAAATAAAAACCAACCCTTGGTACCAACCTTTAAGAGAGGATGACTCTGAACAACAGAAAGGAAAATTTTAATAAAAAATTGATTCGCTCAAAGCGGAATTTTAATAACAACTTCTGTGGTAAGGATAAAAGAACAGGAGCCAGACAGCTGCAGGTTAAACTCACAGTAATAAATGCAATTCTTTCACATCTCAAATCACAGCTTAAAAAGTGGCCTTAGGTAAAACAAAGAAGAAGGGGTGCCAAGGCATTTATTTCTCTCTGCAAAATAATCAGGATGTTTTTCAGGCACTTACATCTTTGTTTTCAAGAATTTCCTGCTTGGTCTCAGGTTCAACTTCAACCAGTTCAGCTTCATCTCCCAAGGCACCAAAGTCTGGCCCAGCCATTGGAAGAGGCTCCAAACTCTGAAAGCATAAAAGAAAACTGCATTTAATAGGGTCCGTGGATTTGTCTTATGCCTTTTGTAAATGAGAAAACCCCATGGTTCTCGACAGCGTGCTCATCAAATCCTAAGGGGGAAAAAAGCAAAAGAGAAGAAAATGAAAGGAATTACCAGAACACTTGAACCTACCTGCTTGCTGAAATTTTTAGTTATAGCTGAATAGCTTCCCCATTGAAGGATTTCTGAAAAATACTCTGCATTCTTCCAAAAAATAGTCTTAATTTTTAGGACAAGCTTCCTGTGTTAAAAGATGAATTCCACTTTCATAAAAAAATAAATCTAAATAAATCAGGCTATCATTTCTCTAGTTTGGGTTTTAGGAGGTAGAAGAATATGAATGCTGAACAATAAAATAAAAAGGGTGTTCTCAGAATGTTAGTTTGCTTTGCATGTATTTATTTGCAATTATATTTCAGTATTTATTTTAGAAGTAATCTCTCAAGGCCCGAGAAGTTCAGGCTCTGACCATCAGAGCCAAATATTTCAATCAAAATGGTTTCCAGCACAGCATGGCTTTATTATATCTGAAAGAGTCCTAAAATGACACTTATCAGAATAGCTGTTTTCCTGAATAGTAAATTGCTGTTGCATATCAAAATCCAGTTAAAGGAAGACTAAAGCTTCTCTCAGTGTCATAATTTTCAGGCAAGTGTGAAACACTCTGTATCCACACAATATTGTCTAGCAGTTCATACTACAGATGAACACAAAACAGTAAAAATTTTGAAACAGAAATTACATTAGTCACGGTAATTATATACTCTAGAGCCTTAACTGGAGCCGGCTTCCTGCAGCTGTTCTTCAGCCATAAAACTGAACACTTAAACCTTTATGTTTCTTCTTTAAGCATTGGTAGACAGATTTGGAGATTTGCGCATCTGTTCACGCTGATTTCAGGCGTGTGAGGCCCCACAGCCCTCTCCAAGCAATGCAACTCTCCAGCCTCCAATTCTCACCAGGGGCAGCTTCTCTTGGCATTGTGGTTTTTTGGGTGTTTGGGGTTTCATTTCATTTGGGTGGTTTATTTCTATTTTCATTTCCCCAGTCTCGTTCTTGCCAGGCCACCCCCGTGGGGAGGTAAGCTCTGGGAAAGACTAAAGCAAGACCTGAAAAAGATCGAGGTTTTCTATAGGAAGAAATAATATACTTAATAAGAAATTTTTCTCTCTTGTGAGGGTGGTGAGGCTCTGGCACAGGTCGCCCAGAGAAGCTGTGGCTGCTCCATCCCTAGAAGTGTTCACGGCCAGACTGGATGAGGATCTAAGCAACCTGGAATAGTGGAAGGTGTCCCTGCCCATGACAGGGGAGCTGGAACCAGATGATCTTGAGGGTCCCTTCCAAGCCGTCAGTATCTATGACTCTATGAAAAGACCCAGAAATGAGCTGGGAAGGGAAGGCGCCTCCGAGCACCGGGACAGGCTCCGACCCCATGTCGTGCTCCGGCAGGACGGCAGTGCCAGGCCGGGCTGTGCCGGGAGCGCCGTTCTCGGAGGCGCGGAACGGCTGAGGCGGGACACGGCCGCCGCTC
>VZRN01004005.1:2931848-2950614 GCA_013397935.1 Dasyornis broadbenti | reverse complement strand
GCCCAGGGGCGGGGTCAATGGGCGGGCCCAGGGGCGGGGTCAATGGGCGGGCCCGATGAGCGCTTCCTGCGGCCTGGGGGAGCTGGGAACGGCCGGCCGTCCCCGAAACTCGGGGAATTCTCCTCAAACCCGCGGAATTCACCCGAACCCATGGGATCCCCCCAAACCCACGGGTTTGTTTCACCCGAAGCCCACGGGATTCACCCCAAACCCGCGTGTTTCACCCCAGACTCTCGGGATTCAGCCCAAACCCAGGGAATCCACCCGAAACACGAGATTCTTCCCAAGCCCATGGGATTCACCCTAAACGCACAGGATTCACCCCAAAGCCGCGTGTTTCCCCCCAATCCCAGGGACTCAGACTGGGCACATTAAACTGAAAGTCTGTGTTGTAAATTACTTAAAATTGCTGGTGTTGTGATTATGATTATTATTATTTTGCATTACATTACATATTTCTATATTTTATATTTGTATTACATATTCATAAATAATATAGATACTATGTATTAGTTATATTTCATGACACGTTTTATATTTGTTTTTCAATATATCTATTAAATATATCATTTAAGTATCTTCTATTAGACATAGAACAAATTATTTCATATGTTAATACTATATTTTATTTATATTTAGTTATCTGCTAAATTAGTTTTAGCTCAGAAACAATGTACCCTTTGTTTTCTCCCTCTAGACCCAACTTTCTCAGGTTTTTAATTGTTTCTGTTTAAATGCAATGAGCTATTTGTAAAATAACTGATTACAAAAAACAAACAAAAAACACCCACTACAACCCACAAAAAAAGAAGAAACAAAAAAACCGAACCAAACCCCCCCCCCAAAACTTTAAATTAAGGTGACATTCAGGTCCAGCTGGAAGATGACCAAACATCTCTCAAGTTTCAGAGTAGTACTCTTTAAAAAAAAAAACACCTCAGAACAATCAAATTGCCTGAATGTTCAGTGACATCAACACATTCTGATTTAACTTGTACTAGGGTGGATTACACTCAAGGAAGCTTAGAAAGCGTGGTAACAGAAGAGATTGTGTTTTTATTTTAGAAAAAGGAGACAAAAGGGGAGCTGTGCCCAACAGAAAAGTAGTTAAGGTTGATTTAAATGTAGTTTATAGAAGTATTCCAACACAGACCAGAAGCAAAACTTGGCATTCCTGCTTCAATTCTAACACAAACTGATAAACTAATGAATGAAGACAATTTAAAACAGATCTTGTATGCTTTAATTGTAGTTAGAGTACCATTTCCGACTTTTTTTGCAAGTCTAAGGGTATATATACACCCAAGAAATGAACAGAAGAGTTGAAGTGAAATAGCACCAGCTTTCCAGAGTACAGAAATGGACAGCTCAGTGCTTCCTCCCCAACCTAAAATCAGTTTAAATGTTGTAAAATGCAGCACTTCAAGCTTAGGGAAATCACACCTGTTTTACAGGCTGGCCCGATTCAAGTGCCACACTTTGCTATTTGACAGGCTTCTGGAGACAAAAGCTCACACTCCCATGTCCCAGCTCCTGAGAATCACTAATCTAACTCCTTTCCCTGGACAAGAGGCCCTCAAGAAGCTCCTCCCTGGGCTGCACTTGAGTTGCAGAATTCACACTCTTGAACAAGAACCTTCCCAAGGCCGCACGCCTCCTCCCGAACACACGTGCAAACCAAACTTAAAGCCGTTATTGTTTCCTTCTACTTAAAAATTGTACAAGACCTGATAAACCATCACAACAAGAGTTAATCCTAACATCTCTTTCCTTCCCAGATGCATTCATGCACTAATGCATTGTCTTGGTTAAAATCATGCAGGTCCTTTGTAGTGGAAACGGTTTAAGGTGCCATCACTCAATAGAGGTATGATTTGGCTGAGTTTTCAACCTATTATTTGAGACCTTTGCAGAGCTCCCTGGATATCGATACTTTCCCCAAGTCTTACACATTTGCTGCTCCTGGCAATCTTAGGAAACTTCCTTTGGGTTGTCCCTATCTCACTGAGACAGGAGGAAGGAACACCTTTCTTTTTCTTCCTTTAGCAAGTGGGAAGTGAAAGAAGGAAAGAAAAATCTCTCAAACTGGAGGGGGAAAAAAAAAAATCAAGAATGATGGGGCAACAATTAGAGAGACAACCTAAACATCATCCACCACTTGCTATATATTGATTTTTGTTAACATCCTCTGTGAAGTTTAACACCTTCTCCACATACTGTTTGCTACTAATCACAGTCACTATTCTACCTACTTTACAATACTTGATCAAATATTAAGCTTTTATATTAAGTTAAAAAAAAACGTCCTCTGGAATCACTGAAACTGTACTTGTTTACACTTCAGGGGAATGTGCCCCATTTCTCGTGTCTTTTCCACTTGAAGAATTTCAAGAGGGAAAGAGACACAGAGGAAAGGTAGTATGAACTGCAGAATACCTACAACAACCTAGAACGATACTGTTCCTACAGTATCTCGTGCAGACAACCTTCCATAAACACAAGAGCATGTTTAAATGTAAGGCAAATGGACACTGGAGGCCACTAAGCAGCTCATTTGCGTATTTCCCTTACGGGAGTAGAAGTCCAATTTCATTTAAGTGCTATAAAAGTAATCCTAACACATAATATTATTAAGAATCATATTTTAAAAAGTTTTGTTATCTATGGTTGTTTGTCTAACCATCTGTTTACAGAATTTACATTTTTATGCTGAAAGTATTTTTTTTTAAAAAATTACTTCCAAAGAGATATTGTTTAACTACAAGTCTTAGTACAGTTGATTGAGCTGGTGCTTTGACAGAGTTATAGTCTAGTACTTTGTATAGCAGCCACTGTTTTTATAATCCTTAAAACAGTAAAATTCCCAAGGCAGATTTGTCAGGAAGCTGTAAACAAGTGATTTTCCAAAACTTATTGGCAATAAACAAAGTGATCCCTAGTCTAGGTTTTAAGTTTCTCTGCCAAATCTTCAGTTTTGGAAGCTGTGGAATCTACTTCCAAATTAGTACTCTGGAGCGGTTTGGAAACTTGTCTCTGAGGAAGAGTCAACATCTATTTCCAACGCAGACTCATCAGGATTTGGGAGAAAATTAGGGTAGGACTTTAAGTCTGACTGCTCCTGAATATCAGCAGGAGCATTTTTCATAGCTGAGTGCATGAAGCATGAAGATTCCCAGAGCCAGCTCTCAACGTGTGCAGAAGAGTGAGGCATTTTAAGGTGGCAGTATGAAGAACGAAATTCCACAGTCGATGGGACAGTCTGACACTTTCTTAGTGATGCATAATTATCTTTCCTGTTTTAAAAGAAAGGGGAAAAAGGAGATTATTAGTGTTTCAATGATGTCTTTGTAACATTTACAAATAGCAAATACAGTTGTTCAACTTCCCAAAGGCCATCTCTGCATTCCACTTTAGAATCAGCTTGTTAACCTGAACAACTGGAACAGAACTTTTCTGCACTCTAAACCAGCACCTGAATCACCAGGTTAGCCCTTTCCAATCTGACAAGCAGGAAACTTAAGTCTTAACCAAAAATGCGTTTGTTTTTTTTCTTTAAAGTTTTCTCTCCTGTCTTGCAGTGCCTTTGGAAAAAAAACAACCCCAAACAACAAAAACCCAACAAAACAACATGCTGCAACCCCTCTCACACACCAAAATACCTCAGCTTGCCACACACACACTTTCAACACTGGTTGAGCTGCTTTTCCACAAGAAGAAAAACACAGTTTCTGTTTAATCATGATGCAGTGACCAAGCAATCCCTCTGAGAAGTTAGTTCAAGACAAATCTGTGGTACTGTGTCTTCCCAAAGCTTGTTTCAGATGAAGAGACTCAGGACTGGTAAGCCTTGAATATGAGAGACATCAAGAGGTTGCTAAATAAGGGTAAAAGCAAGGAGGTGACTATTTCCAAATTTATTGTGGAAAGGAGTCAGAAATATCTTCAAGAAAAGAAGGAAGAAAAGACACTGGATTACATGTGGTATCAAGTAGCTGCAAAGAGGACTGTAGGATGATAGCAAATATATACAAAGAATTACATTTTTTGCTCAGAGAGATGGCCTAAAAAGCGAACTTGTGTTATACAAGAAAAGGCTTTAACAGAAGACTTTAACTCTCTTTTCAGAAAGAGAAAAGACAGGCTATTCATGTACAGGAATTAAATGCTTATGAATAAAAAGAAAATATCTTTACAACCTTCCATTAAAGCCACCCTTTAATACTTCCAAAGCGGGAAGAAAACACAAGATTCAACCTCATTAAAACCCTTGCATTGAGCCAGAACCTTTAACAGGAAGTATGAATACTCTGTACTTCTGAGGGATGGAGCATATGAATTGAAACTTTCATGATGCCAATCCAGAACCTGGCAAAACTTCTTGTAAGGAAGTAGGATCAAGCAGTTTTTCTCAGGCATATTAAAGCTGCATTTCTGATGGGTCAGTGCATTGCCTGGGCAAAAAAAGTGCATCTTTGATCTTCCTTCTTATGTGATATTATTATTAAAACCAGGAAGGCAAAAGCTCAAGAACTCTCGGCTTGAATAAAAGGGTATTTTTGGTTATCATTTTAAAACATGCTGTATATTGAATATGGCAATGATTTAATTGAAGTAACTGCTGCAGTTAGGAGTCTCCAGTGCTACAGCTACCTCCTTATGAAACCTTTTTGAAGTTTTTAAGAGTTCTATTTACTCCTAATAGCTTTTTCAGCCATATGTTTTTCCCTCTAGTTCTACCTCCTACCCAGCAACCCCAGGAATTGGAACAATAATTCAAAAAATTACAGTAAAACAGAGAAGACCAGCTCTCCTGGATTTATGCTTTTTTAGAGCAGATCTTAGGAGACTTCGTATTTATAAGCAACTGGGCCTCAGAGAGAGCCTTTGTTTCTGTGAATGGCAGTACTCTTGACAAGCCTGTGCAACTCTGTTCCAGCAACAAGTTCCTTTTTTTAGCAGGAAGAGCTTAGGCTGAATATTGGTCATACTCATTTTGTGGAAGTTTGCAGAGCTCCTTGGGCAAACTCTGCACTCCCCAGAAAATGGCAAACAGTCATGGAATTCTTAGATGCATAGTGAGGTGACGCCTCCACATACACTGTGTTACAAAGTTAAACACAAATAAAAAGCCTGAAAGTTAAGAGAAGCATAAATGAAGTTGAGGTTTCTCTTTCACAGAATAAAGGTTCCAAAAAATTTTCCACCATGTGTCTTGTTTTAATTCTTCCCAACTATCTTACAATACTGTCCTTCATATTCATCTGTGTTCTAAGTCTTAGAATGTCTCCTGTCCAGATTCCTAAGTAGAATTTAGTCTTTCTCCCACTGTTTTCCCATTCCTACCTGCTATTTCTGATTTATCACATCTTGAGTAACATTTCTCTCCTCTTTTCTGACTGACTACTTCAGCTACTGTGGAACAGAGAAGAAACAAGGTCTCTGTTCTCAGTCCAATGCACATAACCCACCCCTCTCCCCAAAAGCATCAACCTACCAAGAGGCAACACCTCCTCATCTACAACGTGTAGCAGTCACTGTCTGTTAAAAACAAGAAACTATAGAGTGACTGTTATAAAAAAGAAGCACCAGAAACGGGATTTGAAGCAGTGAGAACTGGTTTGTGTTAGCACGGAGAACATTATTTAATCCCATTTTAAGAAAGATGATCAGTACCTGAAGCTCTGAAAAAAAAAAAAAAGAGAGGATTTCTAAAAATGCCTCACTGGCATGCAGCAGCACTCCACTTTACCTGGCTGTACAGAACAGCTTGCTTTTAGCCTGGGAATAAACCGTGGCAGCAAGCCGAAACAGCTGCTCCTGCATCCATCGGACGTCAGCGGGCATGTCAGGAAACCAGTTCACCAGCCTGCAGGCAAAACCAAAACACCGCTCTTGTAAGCAGCAGATACAACCAGCGTTAGATTTTCACACACCGGGTCCCGCATCCAAAACGGTTTCCTTCTTTCTCCCCAAATTAACTCCCCTACCAAGGTGTCCATTTCTACCCAACCTCCCTGAATTCCCACCCAGCCCACTCATCTCTTTTCTACAAGCTATGGAAAGGGGCAGCACTGCTCACTGCACCTCTGAGTTATGCTGAGCGGCTGACCAGTGTGGGCATTCCACACCGTGTGACCTGCACAGGAGGCCTGCAAAATATTCCTGTCTCCAAGACCTTTGGGGTAGGAACTTTCTGGCCAGTTTAAAGCAAGGTGGAAGAGGAAGGAAGAACAAAAGAAAAGCATAATGGAAGAACAAAGAGAAGGCAAAACAAGAACAATGTCACAAATGTGCTTTTTTCCTTATAATATCCTTAACAGGAATCAGCTACATTAGGGTGGGACAAGGAAGAAAACCGCACAGAGAAATCTGGGGAAACTTTCTTCTTTTCTTCATCCACCAGAAATGGCACAGAAGTGCCACATTCAGTGGCACAGAAACAAAACACTTCACTGGAGTTCTGTATGGTTTGATTTACAGAACAATTGACTTTTCAAGATTTTCTAAAGATAGTAATGCCATCTGCTGCTCAAGGACTGGAATTCCCTTAAGCAAGCACACAGCTTAGAATTCATGGTGCATTCATTGAGCATAACTTCTCCTTTACAAGAACTGAAACATCAAATTAAGCCTTGCTTCAAGAGCACAACTTTCAGTCAACTTAAACAAAACTGGTAAGAGAATTTATATGGTGAGTAAACAGTGGATTTCACTCCTGACTTCAGAAAGAAGCATAAGAAGGATGTGGATGCAGTTCAGATACCCCTGCAGAATACAGTAATAAAGAATGTGCTCCTCGAAAGCACAACTAAGGAAGGGTGCTTCTTTTGAGCAGTTACAAGATAGCTGTTAGTAATATGAGTGTATTATTGAAGAATCTTCTTAATATGTTTATTTATCTAGCCTTGGACTATACAGGCTTTAGGAGGATGCATCCCAGAGGCAGAAATAACAGACCTTTTGACAGTTACCACTTGAACTCCAGTCCCAGAATGCCTACAACACTGAATAAGCTCTCAATGAGTACACTTCCAAAATGATAGTAATTCTAGAAGAGTTCATTACAAGTTCCTTACCGTAAAGCAACCGAGTAAGCAGACTCCACTGGGAGTGTGTATGGCAGCATCAGGTAGGATATCACCCGCATTGGGAAGAGTTTAGAGAACTGAGCGTAGAACCCGTTCTGTTCTTTACAAGCTTCCTGCAGTGCTTAAGAATAATTATTTGGGAAAAGATGTTACACTATTTGAAAGCAGCTTCAATACTTTTCTCAAAGTTTTGTAATATTCAGTCAACATTATCAAAGTGCTACTGAGTAAGGATCAGTAAGAAAATGAAAGAACTAATCTCGGGGCGTTCTTACCATAAACTTTTTCTATGTTATTTTAAAATATGGGAACACAGACTCATGCCATGGGGACAAAATGCATTATCCAGAACTTCTGAGCAATAAATCTAAGAATTAATGTAAAAAAAGAAAAAAAAAATCAAAGTTTGCCACTCAGAGTTACAGGAAACAGTCTGAAGCATGCACCTTTACGAAGTCTGGGAGGTAGACTCTCAAATATGCTCTTCTCCAAAGGCCATGGATTTTGCTTTAGCTGGTCATTTAAGCTGGTCATTTTCAAAGTTTCTACTCTGTTATTTTCTGTCAATTTTCTTTTCTTCACATGGTCAATGTGCTGTTGTGCAGCTTCATGAGGATTTCTTTTTGTGAAGGACAAGTGGATATAAATGGAGTCATTCAGAATACCTGAAAGAGTCAAGAGCTTTCACTTAGGTTTGATCCACAGGCCTTCAGTGTACCTGTACAGCACCTGCAGTCTGCGTGTCTGTACAAAGACCTGTCCTGAGGGAACATCATCGACCCCACGTCAAATGCACCGGCTCTCAGGATCCCACAAACGTTTAATCACAATGGTGAAAGTTTAGGTCTTACTTTAAAATAGGTTCTAAAGAAAAGGGAAAAAGTGAACAATTGAGTGAAACTGCCCTGGAAATATACAAAGTTGTTTTCCTGTATTTAAAGGAGAGGAGGAAAACTGATTTAATATGTATTTGAAAGAAAACCCCTAAAATATCTGAGATATTTGGGAAATTTGACATGGTAGACATCACATGAGTACTTAGAGGCATTGCTACAACAGGGTTGGAAAGGAAAGCAACTAGGTTACAATATTATTTTAAGTTATATCCAAAGTACAGATCTAAATCAACATGGGTTGCATTGCAAAACTAGTGCCAATTAAGAAATAGCACTGAGACACCTTAGAAACAAGCACTAGATAATGAGTACAAAGAGAAAAATGCAAGAAGTGTATTTATACTTGGTTTCCAGAAAATGATTATAAAATTATATATGAAAAAAGGCTACCAAATTTGACTAGGATCTATACCTACATACAGCGGAGCCTGTATCCTACTTGCAAGTACTAGTAAAAGACGAATGTCAAAAGAATATACAGTGCAATTAGCAAAAGAAAATATCTGAAGTGTCACAGATGGGGGGGAGATTAATTCCTACAGTTGAAATAATAAAAAAGGTGATGCATAATGAATGACCTTGGAAAGGTTATAATTATCATTGATTAAGCTTGATGCAAAACAACCCTGTGACAGAATAAAAACAAAGTTGATCACAGGATTAGTGGTGTGAGGAGGACAATAGTGCAATACAGAGAGGACATGGGGCAAAGAGACCGAGGAAGAATTGCAAGGAATGTCAGATATTAGTGTCAGATGCAAACATGCACACAGGAAACTTGTGGGTGCAGGACAGCAACAGAACCCAGCTCAGCAGACAACCACAAACTAGAGGCTCTTGGTAGAGGTTGTGCTTTTAATCAGCTGGTAAAGGTATAAAGCAGGACTCTCTCATTAAATAACAATAATAATACAAAATAAGAACACTATAGAAAATCAAGCTCCTAAGCAAAACTGTGACATTCCTCAATGAAGAGAATTGTTTCAAGAAAACTTGACTGCTTAGTAACCGGGCATCAGCAGAGTACATCAATGACTGCACGACAATCCTGCAGCTGGCACTACCTGTAATAGTGCAAATGCCCTCTTTCCATTCCCATTCCTCGAATCTGACCCCGTACCCATTTGCTTCTGCATCCAAAGACTACAGGGACGAGGCATATTTAACACATAGTTAACTTCATGCTAATAGCAAGTTACTGTCTTCAACTTGTTTGTCTCAAAGCTTGCTTTATGAATAGAATACTTATTAATATAAAACATGTCATTAGAATTCTAGGAGTATAGCAGAGTAGCTCTGAGTTCTTCTTCCTATCTGGGTGTCAACAACTGCTCCATTTTAAGTTGTCTTCTTCTGAAGTCTTTCCTCATCCAGACCAAGGGTTTGCCTGTGACTGAGATTATATTGCTGTTAGCCAGCTCCCAGTTCTGGACTACCAGAAAGTCACTTGGATGACACCAGAAAAGAGGGAATAGAAGATACAGGTTTCAGAGAAGTGGGAAGCAGTAGCCTATTCCCATCCTTCACAATTAACACAAAGCCAAGTAATAATATGATTTGCCTAGAACTGGAATTCTTTGGAAATTTCACTCAACATTTACTTCACACAGATTTGACAAAACTCCAGAAGTTCAACTTGTGTGGCAGCACAACTTAGGTGAACAGTTACCATAATTATGGCATTTCTACAAGAAGTAAACTATCAGGAACTCTCCAAAAGCCTCGAAGACCAACCCCCTTCTTAGCTGCACACAAACCCCTCACCCTTATTGTTTGTTTTGATCTGGGAGTTTTTTTGGTTTGTTTTTTTAAACTCAGGTTAAGACCATATCATCAATAATTATCTACAAGTTTAACATACCATTCTCTTTCAAGAATTTAAGAGCATCCAAATATCCTTGCTCACAGATCTCTCCAAGTACCTGCAAATATAGGGTAAACGAGTCAGACAAATAAAAGGAGTTTCAAGTTGAGATCAACAGTTTGCAGAATGAAAAGCCACTTTCATCCACCTGCCACTCTTGTAAGAAAAAATCACCTAAACAATTGCTGTAATTCAACAGACTCAGGTTCATATGGCTACTGTGATGATGCATACATGCTCATGTACATTAACTTACCTTTCAGCATTACAGATGCACTGAATTATTCACCTAAAAGGACAGCATTCACACAGTTTGCAAGACTTGCCTCCCCTCTTGTTTGCTTGACTAGCCCTTCAGAAGCTGCTAGCAGCAATGACACAGGGGGTTTGGAGTATGCCAATTCCCCTCCTTCCCTCTCAGTACTTCTCACTTCCCAAAGCTTTGAGAAAAATCAGCTGTGCAATTGTGATGCTCAGACTCAGACTTATCTTCCCTATGAAAATATCTTTTGCCAGAAGCAATACCAGCTCACCTACCCAGGCGTGCTAGTAAAAAAAAAAAAAAAAATTAAGCCTGCATAAGTAGAATTTTAAATTTGTCTTGAAGTGGTCAAAAAGCCCTCAGTTAAAAATAAAATATATCTATAGCAGTCAGAAAAATTCCTTCTTTGCTGTAGTATATCCCACGCCAATTGAAAAGGTCTGTTTTTATTCTTCCAGCTTCCACAATAGCAATACAACAGCATTTCCCTCATCAGATCTGCATCTCACAGCAGCCAGCAAAGTTTAACGGCAACTTCCCTGTGCCAAGTACTAACTGAGAAATTTATGAAACCGCGAAGCTTTAGAACTTCTTCTAACTTCTTAGCAGGTAAACATGAAAGGACTACAAACCGACATTTGTTAATCTCCCAGTGTTGGTTTTATGATAGAACCCTGTGAAAATTCTCAAATGAGTACTGAAAGCCAATACCAGGATATGCATTTTCAGTCTGAGAGAGACTAACACAAAGGAGAACAAAGACAACATATGAAAAAATAGAAACAAGATACATCACCAGAGAAGTTTGTATGACTGGATGAAACGCTAAGACACTGTAACTTTCTGCAAAAGCTTTCATGTGGACAGATGAACCAAAGGAAGGCAGTGGCTGACCTTGGGTTCTGGTGGAAAGAGCGCTTGCGTTAAGCGATAAAGGTTCCCCAGGCTGAACTGAATGCTGGTGTTGGTCACGTTCATCTCATGGAAGTTGGCTGACTTCCCCTTGGGACAGATGTCACACTCCCCAGCAAAAGGGGACACTGTGATGGTGTTCTTACACTCATAGTGAGGCAAGTTGTCACTGATCCCTCCATCCACGTAGCGCTACAAAAACGAACAGAGACAACGTCTTGAAGGCTGAAAATGTGTGAGCAGCAGATTGTCCATGCAAGAATGAAACAGCACTGGAAGCTGTAACAGAACAGCCTGTGCCCCCAGGCTAAATATTTTGAGTAGCCTGCTTTGCTCGCTAATGCCAATAAACATTCCTACCTATAATTCCATGAACAGCCCACAGAAGCATATTCCATTTGGGATTTTTCTGTATGTTTTTTTAAAGATGATAGTCCTACACAACCTAAACCATTCAGTTAGAATGAATAACTTAAAAATACTCTCCGTAATTAGAATTTGATAGAAAAGCATCAAAAAAGATTTGCACATAAGGAAACTGCAAGTAAAAACGGACAATGCTTCAGAAACTTTGCCAACAGTCGCAGGCATCTTTTGTGCCTCGTGTGCAAGTTCCAGGTTATGGCTTTTGTCTGCTTCACACTGAATGGCCCATTTCTGTAGTTTTAGTGCACCACCACCTCAGACATGTTAAGATCCAAGAACCAAAAGGGTTCTGTTTTGGGGTAACTAATGTCTCGTGCAGCAGGACAGTTTGCAGGTTACTTAGCAGCCCAACCAATGTCTAGTGCTGCACTGGCTACACACAGTCCCTCCACTCGCTCACAGCAGCCAGCTCTCCAGCGGGGCCAGAGGGAACTGCTTTGTTCCCACACTAGCAAAACACCACCAACTTTGCTGATTCAGAGGCTGCATTTCCTCCTTCCTAACCAGCCAGCAGACCTGAACTGTACGTCCTTGTCAAACGTAAATGTAACAGAGCAGGTGATTTGAGCAGGAGCAACCCGGATTATCAATTTCAGCTGCCCTGATACTCATATCCTGACCATTCGGAGAAACATATCAGGAATTAGGGAGAGGACAGCTTCCCTGGACACCCTCTGGACCCAGAAGCACGCAGCTACTGCTAAACTTTAGTTGTGTGATGCCATCACTGAAGTTACACGTGCAATCCCCAAGTCCTTTGTGGAAGTGTCAAGTACAATACAACAGATCTGGCAAAGGAGGACGCTTCTCAGGAAATTATTAAAAGGTGGAAGTACACATCCGAATCACCATTCTACTGTTCTAAATTATTTTCATGCTTTGAAGTATCTGCTCAGCTGTTCCTCCTAGTAATTTTTTTAATCTAAAGCCACTGCTGTGTTTGAAACGAGTAATAAACCCAAAGAAAACCCACCACTCTCAAAAGCTTCTGAATTGGCAGTTAGATACACCTATTGAACGTTATCCATAAGCCTTTGTTTTACAGTATACATGCAGGAATGCCAAGCCAGTAAACAGCAAGATGCCACAAAATTTACTTACTTGATATTCTGTTGTGCTTAAGCCTATAGGAGTCATGCCAAGCACATGCAACTGTGGTTTTCTTACCAAGTTACATCCAAAAATGCCTCCTAAGCATTAAAACCATATCAAAATAATTACAAAGATTTAAAGGATAGAACGATGCCTTCCTTTCCTCAAAACATGACCGAATAAAGCATCACTTTTTTGTTTTTGTACTCTGAACTAGGCCTTTTAAAATAACATTGTTGTCCGGTGACAAGAACTGAACAGCCAGATTAGCCTGGATCCACCTAAACCTTGGATTCAGTCCAACGTCCTGTTTTCATAACACCTTTAATCTGGAAGAGTTTAAGGAGACATACAAGGTTTAGAAGTACAGATAAAGAAAATCCCTATACAGTTCTAATCACTTTTGCTTAAATTTCAGCATGAAGAAAAAAAATTACATTTCATGTCTGTTCTTGTCCTTTTAATACTTGCAAATTGCCTTGAGAACAGTCTGTAAATAACCACTGTTGAAGATGTTTAAAGTTTTTTTTTCTTTCTTCCCTTCTCCTTGTGCAAAGAGCACCAGAGTTGGAAGGGAAGAAAATGCAAGTCAATAGAACAGGGTAACAGAAAGCCACCAATGTCACTGCCTTGATTGGAAATGCAGATCTGCTTCCAGACCTGTAATCAAAACACCTGCAGCAAACCATGCCAACTTTTCTGCAGTTTTCATCTCTATTACAGGGGATTTCAAAAAGCCCAGTATGGCCATAAAGTATTAAGAGATTTTGTAACCAGCAGTTCCTGTGAAGCAACAGAACATACTAATATACTGATATTTTACCTCTACAAAGTTAGCTTTCTTACACTGAATACAAATGCCAGAAGGTATTAAAAAGCTTTGTTTACACCTAACTGAACACAGAACTTTAATCAGTTGTAAGGCAGATCTCCCTGCAGTCAGAACATGAAGATTTACAATAAACTATCTTACAAGATTTTTTTTTTTTGAACAATTTTAAGTGACTCTTCCTGTAGATTTGTGCAGGTGAAAGAGTATAATTCCCTTCAATAAATGTTTATCTGTAAGTTAAATACTCATTATGTCATACCTTCTTCTTTTATTAATGCATCTCGGGGAGGGGGGGAGAGGAGGGAGTGAGAGACAGTATGTGTGTGTTAAAATATAAATAACATCTTCCACACATTCAGTGTTTCTTTCTTTTTTTGAAAAGTTGTTACAGCTACAACACTCGAAGCTATGATGAAGGTATTTAATTTACAGTAGGATAACAAAAAAACCCAAAAGCATTCTCTCTTAATATTTACCAAATAGCTAGAACTACTTTTAGATCTTAACAATAAAGACTTACCACACCTCTAAATGATGGTGGAATGAGGCCACAATAAATAGGGACAAACGAACTACAGATTAAAGCCTGTAAGAAAAAGAGACCATATAAATTAAATGTTAACTGCTCCATTGCTGACATTAAGGGGTTTTTTTTTTTAGATAATAGCAAAAACAACCAAGCAATGAAAAAAATCCTTAGCGAGAACACTTGAACAAAAAATGGGAGAAAAAAGGAAGGTATTATCAAGCATTATTTTAAACAGGATGAATGTATTCCAGATCCCTTTTTAATCATACTCCATCTAAAAAAATTTGTAAGACACATTAACAAACCATTTCTAGAAATGATAATCAGCAACGAAAAGATTGTGATCATTCACTCAAGCTCTACATTTTCTGAGTATTCAAAGTAATTACTGGGGACACAAGTATCAGCATCCTGGGATCATATTAAATTAGCTTTGTAACTGACATTAAGAGTTTTTAAAAGCTGTTTTTGACAGTTTCTTGATCATTGCTTTTATAAGAATGACCTTAAATTCTTATTAAGGACATAGTTTCATTAGATCCACTGCACTTTAAAGGCATTTATTCTTTTTTATGACTGATCCCTTGCACCTCCTCTCTAAAACAGCTCACAGACATTGACTGGGAAAACCAGTACATGAATCTGGTGCGCTAAAACTTGAATTCCTCTTTAAAACACGGTCAGAGTCACAATATCCGAAATGCTTAAAGCAGAAATCCAACAGGTGTTGTTAAAGGGACCTAGGATTACGGAAGCTTTTAAAAGTTGCCAAAAAGAAGCATACCTGTATGACTTCTTCTTTAGAGTTAAAATTAGATATCAAGGCATTTTTGCCATCTGATACTCTGGTTAGTGAAATACACAGTCTGCCTGATGACAACTGGTGTGTGTTTTCTGGAAGATTTCTCATCAGTCCATCTCTTATTATCTTTATCACATTAAAGGAAGGATGAAGAGGACCAAGATTTCGTTTTCTAGCTTCTTTGGCTAATGCCAGAACATCTGCACAAGCCTGAGCTGAAAAGAAAATACATTTCCTTTAGGAACAGAAGAGATGTCAAAGAACAGAACCCACATTTGGACTAATAAAGCATATCTAGAGCTCCAGCTTATCTGTCTTATTGCTAGAATGACAATTCATTACCTTTTCAAGAGATAAATTAATTGTCCAATATGTGTAAGAGTATTTAGGAGTTTTCTGAGAGATAAAAAAAACACTTCAGACTTTCAAAATGAACTCCTGGTGAAGGCTAAGTTACTTATATGTCATTAAAATGTAGATTCTAAGTGTAAAATACCCATTTGAGATGCCTGCACTAGGAATTATTCATTCCAGAAACACATTCTATAAGAAAAAAAAAAATAAGATGAACCAAACTTAAGGTTTTAGGGCACCATTTATCTTCATTCATATATAAATACAGCCAACGGAGCATGAAATGTGATCTGGGAATATCAGAGAGGAAGTTTTTAAAGCAGTGGGTAGGGAATGTGGAGGAGAGCCATAATACATCAGACAGGTCTCCATCTAAATAGGTACACTTTTACAGTAACACTTAATAATTTTTTCTCCAATTAAATCTACATTTGGGAACTTCAAACCACTACAGAAGACAGGACTGTTCCTGAAGAACACTAAAATCCTTTCAACATTCAGTCACAGGAGGGACAGAAGCTGCAATGTTTTGCTTGAACTCAGAATGTCACATTTCTCCAGGGCACACTTTGAGGAAATCGTTTGTCAGCTTGGTAGAGGAAAGGGGGGGAAAGGTCAAAGTAACACCTTATCAACCTGAGTGATAGGCTACAAGGTCTTCTAAACATATTTTCAGAACTTACATACTTTACCTTACTAGAACAGATAGAAATTCAATTTATCAGGTTAAATGTGAGCACTGCACTGGCAACAACTCTGCTTAAGCCTTTGAGCTCTGATTGATTTCCAAAAATATTACCTTTCTACAATGTTATTCCCCTCCTCAAATAGCAAGAACTAAAATTTTATCATTCTCAACCAAGAGTCTATGTTCAAAAGAGCATCTCTAAAAATTCCAAGGTGTCAGACACACTCCATTTTTGCCGCTTCAATTTTTTCATTCTGTCCTCACAGAGGGAAGTCTTGGGCCACAAAACCACTGACACCAAGTAGCCTGACCCCACCTCCCACCCCAGGAGACTACAAACAGTTTAGACAGAGCTGAACTGGTTCATGGTCAAATATATGTTTATCTTAGCAAAACACATTTTACATACAAATAAAAAAACTGCACAAGTCACATTCTGACAAGTGACAAAGTTACTTCCAAAAGCAGAATGAGGCAGTTGTAGCAGATCTATTTTTCATTCATTCAGACATTCTTTACCACCTCCCTTTTTTTAGGTAGCAATGCTCAATCTTCTAAACCTGCTTAAGATAGCCATGTTGCAGGAGTCCAAAATACTGAACTACCAGAATTATGGCCAGGAAGTCTTCATGCATACACAATAATTACCTTTTGCAAAATCAGTACAGCTCTGAAAGCTTATGCACCAAGCAAGTCACTTGCTTGTTCTAAAATACAAACCAAGAGCAAACAAATACATGCAATTTGGTTTAGCAGTTTACCCATCTTCTCCACATACACGAATTTCTGTCTAAGAGTATGTGATGTTAAAACACTGAAAGCTTACAAAGCTTTCAGCTATTAATTCAACGGACTTCAAAGTATTGCAACTTCTTTTCCTTCTCCCTTCCTTTTCCAACAGGACTAAAATACAATTACCTCTTAGGCTGGTGTATGCCAAAATAGGAATTTCTCCAAAAGAGATAAAACTGGGATTTTAGGCAGACCTTGGTACACCAGCTTTATTTTTGAAACACAGGAGAGCTACAGAAATTAATGTTCCTAATAAATGTGAACCGTTTCTAGTTATAGCTCTATATTCCTGTTTTCAATTGTTATGGTAACCATTAATGTGTTTTGCAGAATAAAACCTGAGAAGTTTACTCCACAGAGTAAAACCTGATATTATATTTGCAGCCTCCACTAAACCTGCTCTCTTTAATCGCCCCACTAGAACAGATGGTCACAGCACCATCAAAATACCGGATCTCCAGCACATCCAAGGAGTGCAGCTTAAGCATTCCAGTTTGGAATAGCCTGGAATGCACTTCGTCCTCAAAACAACACTCATGGCTAGGCTTCCCAACCTCCCCCAAATTCAGTGAAAGAAACCTCTCTGTCAGCCTGTAAACGTACACTTTTTCTTCCCCATTCAATGGCTATTGATTACATTTATGCACATTTGCAGTTCCACAGATTCTCTGCCTATCCAGCAGGTAATCCGAATCACAGAGAAAGCCCTTCACTTAAAACGTGACTACAAGGCTGTAAGAAACGCAGCAAGCTCTCCAATTCCAGCCACAACCCCGGCTCACAGATCTGCACACCCTGTTCTCTGTGCGCCAACACATTGATCAGTTCAAGGCTGGGTCCTGCCAAGCCCCAAACATCTCCAAGAATGGAGGTCCCACAACCTTTCCAGGAATGTGTCCCATTATTTTACCACCCTCATGGTAACTGTCTTTTCCTTACACCTCATCAAGTGTGTTATATTTGGACATTACAGCAAAATGAAATTAAGTAGCACAAGTTTACTGGTAAAGCTTTGAAGAAATCAAGATTATGTGCTAGAGCTCAGTGGCTAAGCAGCAGGGACAAGCATTTCACGGCATTGCTCCCCCGTACTTACAGAGAACTTCTGCTTGTTTTAGTCAGTGGATTTTTTCCTCAGAAATTTAAAAGCAAAACACATAAATCTCTCCAAATTCAAAAGAAGTACTCATTTTTCTCCTCCTCTTCTAAGATGAAATCTAAATTTACAAAATCTTCTAGTTCTACACCAGTCAAGGGTGCTGCTAACAAAAACAATCAGCGTGGAGTCATAAACTAGACAAGCTTTACTCAGTGGATTTCTTTAGTTTAAAAAGAAAACCATTTTCAGATTTTCAGCTATTTTATACCATTTTTTAAACTGTAATCCAGTTGTTATCCTAAACACCTTGACATTTTGATAGCTTTTTTCAATTTTAATTCGTTAGAAAAATGTATATTCAGGTTCTCATGAGCACTAAATAGATAAAGGTAAGGTGTACTTTTCCTACCACTAAAAAATAAGCACTTATTTCACAAAGCAGACTATATTTAGTTGCAAACTAACATCTTCTATCCAGCATAAATACAAAACAATATTACCTCTATTATTTAAATGACAATTAAAATCACTGATTTTAATCAATCCACTGTTTCGAATCATACACCTAAGCGACCTTTGCAACATACACTGTGCCCAGATTAATGAGGAAAAGCATATTAAAGCTAACCTAAGCCCTGACCTTAACTCTCTTAGCCTTACCCCAGAAAGGAGCAGCTTTGGAGGAAGCAAGATAAAGCTATCTGGCACTTCACGTGCAAAGGTAAGTGCACAGAGATGCTCTATTACCCAACGAAGCGCAAACACTTTGTTTACAGCTGATGACAGGGTTGGCCGACTTGGTTTGAAGGGTGTTAGGGCTCAGCTGCCTCCCGCTCTCCCAGGTAATTCCTGGACTTTGGACAGGGGCGGTGGGAGCAGCCCCTCAGAGGGACACACATCCCCAGCCCTACACCTGGGGAGTAACTGCGACCTTTCGGCTACACGAGTGTGGGAATCCGATCGGCCACTGCCAAGACCATTCCTTGCCCCACGCACCCCGTTCGGATTTAATTCCACAGGCACGCGTTTTAGGGGAAAGAGAAACAGAGAATCGGAGCCAGCCCGGCCCGGCCCGAGGGACCCCGCGGTCCGAGCGCTCCCCGGCTCTGCGCCCGCCCTCTCCGCCGCAC
>VZRN01004005.1:2911104-2931564 GCA_013397935.1 Dasyornis broadbenti | reverse complement strand
CCCAGCGACTGAGCGCGCTCGGCGGGGCCGCCCTGCGCGTTACACGGCAGCCGCGCCCCCGCCGCCGGCCGCGCTGCAGCCAATCCGGCGCCGCCGCTCGGTGGCACAAGGAGGCCCAGCCAACCAGAGGCCAGATGCAAATGAGCCCCGCCTCCTCCCGCCCCCGCCCGGCGCAGGGCGCGCTCCCGGCGGGGGCGATCCGCGCCCCAAGTCCCGCTCGGCCCCCTCAGACCCTTCGGACCTCTTACCTCGGGCGGCCTCCGCCGGTCCCCCAGCCCCGCTAGGTCCGCGTCCTGCGGGGGCGTCTGCCTGCTCCCCGCTCCGAGCGGAGCGGTCCCGAAGGGCGCTGCCCGCCCACCCGCCTTCCAAAGCCGCACGGCTCTCGGTGGGGTGCGGAGTTCATGAGGTGCAGTGGGGTCCGAGGGGTCGGTGAGGCACAGTGAGTCCGGGTTGGTTTATCCGGCACAGGGCTCTGGGGTCGGTGAGGCACAGTGGGTCCCGGTCGGTGAGGTACGGTGGAGTCTGGGGTCGATGAGGCACAGTGGGTCCCGGTCCGTGAGGCACAGTGGGTCCCGGTCCGTGAGGCACAGTGGGGTGTGGGGTGTGGGGTCGGTGGGACACAGTGGGGTCTGGGGTCGATGAGGCACAATGGGTCCCGGTCGGTGAGCTGGGGTGCTGGCAGCCCGGCGGGCGGAACGCGCTCAGTGATCCGCAGGTGGGAAGCGAAGGGATTTGGGATCTGCAGGCACGGCGGGGTAGCGGGAGGCGCCACCGCTCCCCCAGCCCATGCGGCCCGTGGGAGGTGCGGGCTTAGCAATTACCCCGATTATCCACGGCTCAAAGGAATCCACTGCGCCAGCGTGTGCAGGCATTCCTATTACATTATCTTCTCTGTTTAATAATACTGAAACTTAAAGAGAAGAAAATTCATGATGATAATAGCACTAGGCTTGTAATGGGAAGATTTCAGAATAATCTGCTTTCAGTTTGCAATTTCGTCTGCAAACAGTTTTGTGTTCTTGTTCTACCAACATTTTACAGAAAGAAGTTCAAGCAAAGCAGCTAAATGCCATCTGAAGCCTAGAACAGCATCATCTGGCAGAGTTTCAGTAGTATCAGCTGACTGATGCATCAAAACCAAGTGTCAGGTACTGGTGGCCTTTGGAGGTCTCATAATGGTATCTTTAAGAATCTGAGGACCTCATGCTTTCAGCTCTGCAAGTTTATTTTCCTCACCACTGGTTCAGGTATTTCTGTGTAATGCTGCATTGCAGGCCAGAGATGTGCCCTAAATTGTGCTCCAGTCCTCTTAGATGCGTCTGAGCACATCCAGGTAGGGTTTAGCTCCCTGTAAAAGGGACAGGTTTCATTAAAAATTTGTAAGAGGAACTGGCATTTGTATATGACTTGGGCACCACAAATCTCATAATTTCCATTAGGCTCACACTGTCATGCTGGTAGAGACTGAGTAGTTCAGAAGGGAATTCACAACAATTACATTGCCCAGCAGGGAGCTCCCCAGAGCTCAATTTAGAAAAAAACCCCAGAGAACAGGGTGTCTGAAATCCTCCAGGATTTAATTGTCTCACTCAGGAGTCTTTAGCTACCTGCATGCACCATTATAAAAACAGGATGTTATAACATCCCAAAAGAGTCCAAGAGGAGCTCATATTTTCCAAATAGGAGAGGTTATGTAGTGAGACCTTTTATTTATAGAAAACACTGCCAGGAGGAGGGCAGAATTGAAGCTCTTTTTCAATCTGAGTGGTCTTGAAGCCGTATTCTGTCTCTAAGTAAGCACCACAAGCACTGGGCCATACTTCCAGTTTTCCCACTTCTAACTTCGTTCTCTAGCCACATCTGTCTTGCTGGGCCGTTCATCTTCATCTGTTCACCATTTCAATGAACAGAGCAGGGAGTGTCCTAATCCCAATCCTGCCTGTTTTTGAGGTTCTTCCCTTCATTTGGGGAAAAAGAAGGTATGAGATTGAACCCATTTCAGTTCACAGGGAAGGAGGAAACCGAAAAGGGAGATGAAACCACATCTCACACTTCCTAGAAAAGTCTTCTTTCATTAAAAATGAATGTGACTCCTGTAATTTTTCCATTCTTTTCTAAAGGAGAGGGTCAGCTCTGCTGTATTTTGTATTCTCATGCGTGCTCTCATGCTATTTACTGAGACCTTAAGTGTGGGACAGTACCATTTCTTAATCCATGTTTTGAAAATGGACACGGAGGTGTTCAGAGAGGGACATTTCTGGACATCTAGAGAAA
Source organism: Dasyornis broadbenti (assembly GCA_013397935.1). NCBI lineage: Eukaryota > Metazoa > Chordata > Aves > Passeriformes > Dasyornithidae > Dasyornis > Dasyornis broadbenti. The sequence goes on along the minus strand of VZRN01004005.1, from coordinate 2,929,290 downwards.
TTTGACAAAGCCAATTAAGTGGCAGGCAAGCAGGGGATTTTCAGAACATTATCACTTCAATAGGTTTTTCAGGGCTAATCTCAGTTTTGCTGGTAGACAAAACTCTACTTTAAAAATGGGTTTTTATCCCTAAACTGTCACTAGAAGGTGACACATTTCAAGACACACCCTGAACCACATTTCTTGAATAGTCTGGAGGAGCCTTATTTCCACTGTAAAATGATACATGGGCAGTTCACCATGTGCTCCTCTGCTTTTGGTCCTTTGATATTGGTGTGTCCTACGTATCACTGACAATGTTAAGAGTGCTGAGCTTTATTCCCTTTATCCCTCATTCTGTGACACTCGGGGAGCTGAGCTCCTCTGGCTTCCTCTCATGACACAGGTGCTATAAATGCTCCCAGACCAGTACTGCAACTGGTCCTTCAGATGGGGCTTCACTAGAGCTCCACACAGCCCTTGCTAGGGAAGCTGAATCACAGATTCTGATTACTGTGATGAACTGGTAAATCCAGGTCCTCCCCATCTCAACTTACATCAGTGTTTTTAAACACATTGCACTTCCCCCAGTATACAATACCAAATTTGTTCCCAACACTGGACTCCCCTTCCCATATATGCCCAGCCTTTTTCAGTATCTGTGTCTTCTTGGGTTGCTTCTAAAAGATAGTGCAATTTCTCCACTACATCATCTCTAACTTAGCACATAACATCTCTTGCAAAAAAAAAAAAAAAAAAAAATTCCCAACAAACAAGGAAATAATTTAGGCTGAGGTGCACATAGACAAGATGGATCCTATCCAAGAAAGCTGATGTAACCTTGTTACAAGTACTACCAACCCTACTGCAGTTGTACAAGATGCAGTTTCAAGATTTATATCAAGTTTTTGATCAAGTTTATGGTTTGTGTCAAGTATTGTTGACAAGTATCAAGTCCCGCTTGTACCAAGTCCTGTTTTTATTGAGTATCACTCCATGTACTATGTGCTGCAATCTGTGTGGCAGGCACATCTTAAATCTTTCACTGAATCAAGTCCATAATAATTTCCCCATAATTCCAGGAATATGAAGTAAAGCCTAAAAGGCCCTGTGAGGACAATCACATATAGTTCACTGGGGTCATAATCTACCAGGAAACTTGCATGCAGCTTGCAAACTTCTGTAAGCAGACACCGACCCAACCCAATGTCTGGCACATAAACTTAACAGGCACACCTTCTGTCTGTCATTTAACCACCCTTCATCCTTTCCATTTAGCAGCTGTGTTAATTATGATAAAGGCATGCTGTTTTCCTAAGATGTGGACTAAATAAAATCTTTCATACAGAAAGGGAGAAACTGATAGTTCACTCATAAGGTGCCTTTAACTCCTTAGAAGAAAGGTATCGTTTACATACCTGAAGGTAGCTGAAGGCACGTAATTTATGGGAAAAGGAATTTCCTATATGGTGAAAAGCAGTACTGGGCAGTTGACAAATCATCAGGTCTGAGATCTTGGCCAGCTGTGTAAATCTGACAACAACTTCTGTCATCGGAAAGAGAAGGAGGTCCAACAAGTTATTGCTAAGCCCTACTTGGAAACAGCAAATGTTTTCTATGATTTTTTTACTTTCAGGGATTCACTAATAATCATTGATCTCATTCTACATAAAGCATTTTGAAAGAGATTGATGTATTATGAAAGCCTTTTTCGTGGCAAGAGGTGGAAAGGGATACAGTAGTGAAGTTGGCGCAGTATCACTCAGCAAGGCTAGTTTCAAAGTTGGAGGGGAAGCCTGATTTCCTGAGTGCTAAACCAGATCAATGGCCTAGAACTTCTCCAGAAGGATACCAAAGTACCTGCTAGAATTTCTGGAGCCCAGGGCACTTGCCAGTACAGTCTGTTGTGTGTGTGTGCGTGTGTATGTCCTTTTCAAGTGACCTTGTCAAATGTTCATCTACCTAATCTAAAAGTATTAAAGCCTGCCTCATCTCTGCCTTACACCTTGCTGGGAATGCTCTGCTGTGAAAATTTTCTGCAGAAACAAAGCATTTGTTGGCAAAGTTTAGGTGCCTTTGGTGAGTAATACAGCCCTATCTCATGATAGAAAGCCTTGCTCCCCTCTGCCTAAAAGGATCCCAAGAGCAAAACCAAGGGATTGTTTACATTCCCTTAGAGATCTCTTATATGAGATGCTGCAAGTTTACTCCTCTTGTTTCAGTGCATGCAGGGGAGAAAGAATATGAGCTCTGCTGTCTTTTTTATTCAGGTAACTGCTGTTTATGTTCCTCTGAAGATGCTAATTTGTCACAGAAATTATAATCAATAACAGATATTAATTCTACTCCTTTTGTGTGATAATCCCACCAGGGCTGGATACAATAAGGGAAATTCTACTGGTTCAGTGGCCAGAAATCTGTTAAATAGCTTTTCCTCTTTAAAATGCATGAGGAACCTCAGGGCAGGAATGGAGAAGTATTGAGTTACAGAGGGAGGTAAGCTGAGGACAAATACAGACCATAACCTGGACAAGGAATCCAGTACATTCCTGGTGCCAAGGCCCCACGTGCAGGCTCACCACTGGCAGGGCTGTACAAAGAAAGGGATATTGAAAAGAAGGGACAAAGAAAGGATATTGAAATTGTCCTGCCAAAATGAGTTTTACTGGTTATCAGTCTGTTTGCAACATCACCTGAAATCACCTCACTATGCTCTGTTGTAAAACTACAGAGAAACTACACTTGGCACAAGTATCCCTCCTGTTCCGTTATTGGCGTCCAGTACTGGTCAAACCAGTGATCTTGACCAGCAAAGACTCAGGCACCTGGTGGAGATATTTTCTCTTTGCATGTCATTGGGCTCATGAAGCTTGCAAAGGTCTCAGGTTAATTAGTCTCAGGTTTCTTTGGCAAGAAGTAGAAAATAGGTTGTGTTAGTCAAGGCTACTGACCTGTTTTTCCCATGGGCCTGATCTTCTAACATTTGAGGAAGGATTTGGGGGTTTGGGTTAAGCTTCTGGTGACTCTGTTTCTAAAGTCGTCATTGCACAGTAAAGCTGTAGAAACTTGAGAGTATGAGCTCAAGAATTGGTTTATACATATCTGCTACAGTAGGTGATGATGGTTTGAGCAATTTTAGTGCAGCTTCCAAACTTCACAGCATAACCCTCTGAACTAAGCTAAGAGGTCTTTTCTCTGATTTTTGGTTGTGACTGTGGACTAACAGACTCCAGTCTGTTATCACCTATGAAGATATTTATGAAAAGGGTAATACAAAACCTAAACAGATAAAACAACATCTGTTATTTTCCATAGGCTTCTGGCATGATCTTTTCCAAAGGAAAAGAAAATAGTAAATCAAGCATCCCTTGCACATACATTTTGCTAGGATCCAAAACTGAGTCATTCTGTAGAGGCAGACCCCTCTGCTCTCTGTGGCTTGGTGTTGTAGCTCTAGCTTTTGAAAAAATTCTTTTTCAGGTCCTGTTTCAAGCTGCTCTTACAAAACTGGGATCTTCCTTTTGGAAGCTGTGTGGGAATTACTTTCTCTGGTTACTTTGTCTTCTAGTACTTACTGTACTACTAGCTGACTTATAGTTTAGTTGTGTAAACCATTTTGTGACTATTGCTGAACCTTAAAATGTGGGAGAGGTTCTCAGATCTAGGTGCATCCCATGTCCTAAAAATTCTGGCTGTTGAAATGCTAATTCTGCTGCCAGCCCTTTCTTCCTCTGGGTGATGTGGGAGGGAAAAATGTGGCAATGCAAATTTGGAAAAGATAATACAAAGGATATGTTAATTAAAAAACCATATTGAACACATTTGCCTTTGGCCATCTTGTTTGCAAACAGGTCTCTCTCAAGAACATACTGTGACAGCAGGCAGAGAAGAGCACCCCACAAGGGGCACATGCTGGGCATCACTGTGCTGCTGGCCAGGGTCTGATTAAATACAGGGTATGTAAAACACTCACTGATCATCCAGAGCTGTCCACCTCGTGCTAAAGGACTGAAAACAGTGCCTGAGTGCTGGCACCAGAGGCTTGCTTTGTCAATTTATTGGAAAAAGCCTCCAGCACTCAGCACATTTTCATATCTGAGGGTGGCTGGAAACCAGTGTAACTGGTTCAGGTAGGAGAGGCAAAGAATTTTCATATCTTGAATTCCTTGGTGTGATCTGTGCTTTTCCTTCTCAAAGTCAAACAGAAAAATCCTGAGAGTTAAACTTTGCTTCTCAGGTCTGATATCAAAAGCCATTGCCTTTACTCTTCATAATTTCAAAACTACTGCATGAAACAAATAGCCTAGAACTATTTCACATGAACATGGTCTTTTTTTTTTATATTTTCACTTTATTTTTGTTTCATAACTTTGTGGCATGGTATGTATGTTGCAAGAGATAATTGCAAAAGATCCCATGCAGCTTTATACATCCTGCTAATCCTACAGCAGTGACCATGCCCAGTGCTAACTTGCACCCTTGGCTTTTTTTTATTCATTATTTTTGAAGGATATGTTGTCTTTTATGACAGAAAACTAAGAGAAAAGAATGTGGCTAACAAACTGGGGGGGGGGAAGTTCAGATACCCTCCAGAGTTAGATTCTTCAAATCTTGCAGAGCACACCTTTCCTGTTGTAATAAGACAACCGTTTTCTCTCCGAAGCTAAGTCACTTCTTCCATAGCTATATTATTATTTTCAAGTACCACTACAGATGTTACTGTATCTAGTAACTGCTAGGTAGCAAACAATGTTGCATCTCTAAGACCTCGTATCTTATAACAAGGTCTAATAATAAGCTCCTTTTAACAGCTGCTGAGACAGATTCTCAGCAAAGTCTCTTCCTTGGTCTTGACCTAAGAAAATACTTCAAACCTGTAATTGCTCTAAAGACTAGGTATTTGTCTTCCCAGTTCTAAGACCAATAATATTTGGGGAATTATTCTAGATACAGATACCTACGTAAGGAACACTCTCTGGCAGAATGTTTCCCAAGAGTTATGAATCATTTGAATCTTGTCTTGTACACAGTGATCCATTAGCCAGGAAATACACATGATTATTTTATATCCTTGTCCTTACAGAGGTTCCCATTCTGCAGAGGAACAGCTGCTCCTTCATTCAGCACCCCCGAGAGGTGGAAACTCACGAGAACAGTGTGAAACTAACATTTGTAATAAAAGAAAATGATTGTTTGTGTAAACAGAGACCAGTAAGCTGATTAGCATGCATTAGCAGCTTCTTAACATTTGAAAATGCGTTAAGAAATTCTAGAGGAGATTATGGAGCTGAACATAGGTGAAGATTTTGTCAACCGAGGGTGTGGGTGGGATGTAAACACACGGACTGTGCATAAATATAGGCCTTTATAAGAGTAGTCTTGGTTCTCTTGTTTCTTTAAATACCAGGGATTTGAAGTTACTGGATTTTCTCCTTCCAGTTGGAGAAGGGAAGGAAGTTATACTAAACCAGTTGCACCTTGCAGATGGCTAAGCCACAGGCTGGGTGACAGAACCATGCAATGCCAGCACAAAAGGAACAGGGACTTCCCAAGTGCCACAAAAAGTTGCCCAAAGCACTTAATGCAACTTGCCTTGGAAGGCAAAAAATTCTAGTGAGATTTTGGGCAACAATACCAACTTAGGCAGTCAGTGCCAGCCCTCTGCCACTCTTGGCTGTGCTCATAGGAACATCAATGCACAGTGGAGGAATTGTAGTGCCAGGAAAAAGCTTTTTCCCCCTCTGTTTCCCTCTGTGTTTCCGTACTTCAAGCATTCTGCTGCCAAACAGTGAACCACCCGTGGCCTCACCATGGAAGAGCTTTCTTAGGGCTTACATAAGCCAGGTGATCTGGGGAAAGCCATTCCCTGGCACGTGGCAGAGGGGAGCTGAGGGATCAGAGGTGGGAGGGGAGGCAGCCTAGGCAGGGGTGATGTTCACTGTGTGCTGCACAGCATTTAGGGACCCTTCTGTTCACCCAGCTCTACTGGAGGTTTGGGGGACTTCGTGAAAGGTACCCTTGTGTTGTGAAGGTGTTGAGCAACCAGCCACTGCCCATGGTGGCCTGTCACACTGAATTCATTCTGGAGCCACCAGGCTTCCTAAAAATGGGAGGAAAGAAAGAAGAGACAGTTTAGAAAGCCTGCCTTTTCCCTAAAAGCCTCTGAAGTTCCTGTTTGTGGAATTGGAAGTTTGGAGCAGCTACTCCAGAGCACAGCTTGAGGAGAGTGACTAAAGTCATTAGAGCTGGCTGCAGTTTCACCACTGTGTTCCAGGAGTTGTCCTAAGTGACCTTTGTCAGCCTGGACCTGTTTTAATCGTTGAATTAAAGTGCAAGAAGGAGGATTTGGGGAAGGCTCTTTGTCCTGTAGCTCTGCTTTAAGAGGAATAGAGAGCTTTTTCTCTTTGTAGAGGAAGGGTGTTATTTACTGCCAGTGAGAAAGACATGTAAGCTGTGCATCTCTCGTTGGGTCAAAGTAAACATCTGTTCTCCTCATACTCCTGTCAGTTATGTTAGGCAGCCACCTGTGCAAGGCCCTGGCTGCTGTGAATCCCATTTTGAAGAATTCACCATTCTTCCCAAATGTTGCACAGGAAATTTAGACACAACTTTAACACTAGGTAAATTTTATCCCGAGGGATCAAGTGTTTCAAGAGAGCTGATGAAATGGTGACTACAACAATACCTAACTCCTTTGGTTGGCTTTATTTTCACCTAGATGGATTGGTTTCATTTTCATGTAGATATGATCCAATTGTTTAGTAGGCAAATGATCAGTACAGCAGAAACCAAGAACCTGTTAAACTCCCCACTTAACCAGCAATCTCAAGAAGTTTAAGGAGAATGTGAGGGCTCTGCAGAGGGACCTGGACAGGCTGGATCCATGGACTGAGGCCAATGGTCTGAGATTCCACAAGGCCAAGTGCCAGGCCCTGCTCTTGGGTCACACCAACAGCCCCTGCAGCTCCAGGCTGGGGCAGAGGGGCTGGAAAGCTGGGAAAGGCCCTGGGGGTGCTGGGGACAGTGGCTGCACTGAGCCCAGGTGTGCCCAGGTGGGCAAGAGGCCAATGGCAGCTGGGCTGTCCCAGCCATGGGGTGGCAGCAGGGCCAGGGCAGGGACTGTCCCCTGTGCTGGCACTGCTGAGGCCACACCTCGAGTGCTGTGTCCAGTTCTGGGCCCTCACTGCAAGATGGACACTGAGGGGCTGGAGCGTGTCCAGAGAAGGGAACGGAGCTGGGGAAGGGTCTGGAGCACCAGGAGCAGCTGAGGGAGCTGGGAAAGGGCTCAGCCTGGAGCAAAGGAGGCTCAGGGGGAACCTCGTGGCTCTGCACAGCTCCTGACAGGAGGGGGCAGCCGGGGGGGTTGAGCTCTGCTCCCAGGGAACAGGCACAGGAGGAGAGGGAACTGCCTCAGGCTGTGCCAGGGGAGGTTCAGGTTGGACATCAGGAGGAATTTCCTCAAGGAAAGGGTGGTCAGGCATTGGAAGAGGCTGCCCAGGGAGGTGGGGGTGTCCCTATCCCTGGAGGTGTCCAAGGAACAACTGGACATGGCACTCAGTGCTCTGGGCTGGGTGACAATTGGGGGGGATCAGTCACAGGTTGCACTTGATGATCTTGGAGGTCTTTTCCAAGCTCTGTGATTCTGTAACTTACCATCAGGAAGAAAGTTACTGTGGACTCCAAGTGTCACCAGTTGAAGCGCCATTATAAATCAACAAGTCCCTATCTACTGCTGTTAGGATTTTGAAATAATTGCCAGGTCTAGTTCTTCAATTGCTGCAAATCATTGTATTCACTTTCCAAACGTGCTGCTGAGTTTGCATTTAGTTTTAGAAACCAGTAAACTTTTCTGTTTGAATAATGCTTTTATTTTGAGTGGTTCCCTTTACTTCAGTGATGTTTTCCAGTGAGAAAAACAGTATAAAATTTGTACCAGAAATTGTACAGGAGACCTGACATCTTCTCCATCTCTGCTCTACTGGAGAGGATGCTGCTGAGGACCACGCTGGTTACATTTTTAACCATCTTAAGCTGTGTACAAAACAGTAAATGTCATCTTTTTAGGCCTTAAGTTGTTGTCCACGTACTGGAAAGGCACCAAATAATTTTCTACCCTTCCCTAATCCATTCTGTTTTATTAATCTAGGCCACTGTGTCACACCACCTCCCTACACTCACTATTCCCCCCACTTCTTTCCCAGCTGCTGAATGTTGGCTTGCTGTAGGGAATTTGGCTGTGGAATGATGTCAGTTATGTTGTGAAACAGCCAGACTCTGATCTTAATTCCCAGCTGGTAAATTCAGAGAAACTCTGAACTTCAACTTTACGCACAGTGATAGATCTGTCCTGACTTGTCCTGTGCAATGAATGTTACTCCAAATTAGGACTTAATACCATGTCCTTTCCCTAACTAAATACTGGCTTTGGTCAACCCAAGAAACAAGGTTTGTTTGCTTCAGTCCATTTCAAAAGCAAAGAATGAAGTTTCATCTCACTGACTAAGCTCTGAAAAAGAAAATTCCCCAATTCAATTCACCCCATTTTCCAGAGAACACTGTCACCATTTGCCAGCCTGCTGCCCACTGATTTCCACTCAGCTTTCCTAAAACACCCAAAGAGCAGTGCCTCTTACATTTAACTGCACTGTGCTCCTCATTTCAGCAGATGATGTCCTGACTGCCAGCAGATCAACCCCTTCTTTGCCACCTCTGAAAGGGGATAATATGTATCCTGCTGCACAAGAGACGAGGCTAATACTGATTATTCCCAGGATTCACAACAACGTCACAGGAAGCTCATGAGAACTGCGCTACGTGCAGGCAGAGGACTCACTCTCCTGCGGCAAGTTCTTCCTTTTTACTCTCTAGGCTCAACAAGAGGCATTTTCCTGCCACAGCTAAAGTGTTCCATCATCTCTGGATGCTCTGTGGAAGGAAGGAGATGATTTACAATAATTCAGAAGAAACACAAATGCTTTACTGCCCTACCCCTCCAACGCTAGGCATACAGAGTATAAGTGAAGATTAACTGAGAGACTAGTGGGAAGAAAGAATACAGGTAGTTGAGATAAGCAATCTTATCTTTAGATGACCTCTTTTAATCTTATTTGTTGCCAAGATCAGCATAAGCCCAAGTTCTGCATATTCAAAAAACAAAAAGGCAACACACTTGGTAGTGTTAATCTTTATTTTGCATTAAATTTGCCAAGCAGAACTATAAGCTTAGCAAGATTTCACGGGGGCATTTCAAAGTTCAGCTAAATAATCATGCCTTATAGACAGAAACTTTCAGTGCATCATCAGGATAAACTGTTTCTCTAGCATAATTTAGGGCACATATTGTGATATCTCTCAGCTCACAGACTTCCATATTGCTTTGCCTACCTCCATTATACCCCAAAAAAGAATAAAAAGATAGATATAGATATAGATATAGATATAGATATAGATATAGATATAGATATAGATATATCCAGAACAACTAAAAACATAAGCACCAAAATACAGGTTTGGGTCTTTCTTTGCATCATAAGTTTATCAGCTGAAGTGTTACTTTATCACAAACTTAGCATCACTAGTTTAACTCCACAGACACGTTTATGCTTTGCATTATGCATTACACTTTCTAACCTTAGTGCCTGCTTATATTTTTCAGCCTTTTTCTGAGTACTAATGGAATGCTGTTCTGTGTGGAGCCATGGAAATGCTGGCCCCAAAGAGCAAGGTGCAATCTCTGGAAATACCAAGATTCAGTCATGAGTAGCTGCCACGAATGTGAATACAGTTTGTCTCAATCCATGCAAATGGGCTGTTACTGGGCTGTTCCCTCAGTTCTGGCAAATCTCAGACCACCACCTTTGCTACAGACAAGTCAATAGGAGAGCACGCTGCAGCCTACTGCAAATGTTTCCACATCCAGAGCTCTCCAGGCATCCACTTCAGGGCTGCATTTCACATCTCATGGTTACAGATGTTGAGATATGTTTAGTAACAACTGAACTAAAGGTTCCCCTTTCTATTTGCTAACCAGACATGATGAGAGGTTGTTTCTTAAGGAGGTCCTTGACAGCTGTGTGCTGTGAAGTCCTTGAATGCCCCTCTTTCCCTTGCCTTTCCTTGAATGCCTTGCCCTTTTCCTTTGCCCTTAGCCTTTGTAGGCAGCAGACTCCTTGCCCTGTTGCTTTAACACCAGGCAGCTCTCCAGCCTTCCTCCAGCACATGTTGACCCCATTTATATGGACAAAAGACTTTTAAAAATGGAAACATTCATAGTCATGGGACTTTCTTCTGTTGCCAGGGGCAAGCAAACTATTCTCTTCATGGAAAATATCTGTTAGCGATGGGTAAGTTGTGAAAGCAGCAATATCCCAAAGGCTGTCTGACCCACGCAAAATCAAAAATCCAGAAAAATTCTTTGCATAGATGCCTTCTCAAAGAGGCATTGAGAGCTGGCACAGAAGCAAATTAGCAAGGATGAACAACTGAGGCTGGGAGAATGAAGGCGATGGGGAGATAACAGACCAAGAGGAAGTATGGTGGAATGGCCATCTGAAACTGTTCTTTAGCTTTTTGTGGGATCTGGGACATGTTCTGTCACTGCTTCAGAACAGAAACGGTTGAAGTTTAATGTATGCAAAAGATCTGCTTTAATTGAGATTATGAGATGGTCCTAATACTGTTGAAAAATTTTGTCATTTGTTAAAAAAAAACATTCCTGATGTCAAGTAAGTTTGATTAATTTGTAGTTTCCTGGAACGACAAAGTAAGACACGTCTTCAAAGGAATGCTGCAAAGCAGTAACCAATGCAACCAAGCTTGTCAAATGTACATTTCACAATTAGAAAAGGGTACAATATAGAGAAACACTGTATAAAATGACCTTTAAATCTTGTAACAACTCTTAAAATTACCAGAAAACAGGCTATAGAGAAGAACATTGCATTCAATTATGTAATTTTCATGAGTTCTTTGACGCATGTATCTCAAGCATATTTGAATCTGCAAGTATAATCTAGAGAGCGATTAAAAAATCCTTGCTGCAGCTCATAAGAGCCAGGTAAAATCTCAGAACAGTGTTTGACTTAGAGACCATCTTCTGCATTTCCACAGTTTGATTTTTCTATGTAACAACAGATTCAAGGGACCACAGAATGTTACCTCTGTATTCATTATTGCTAGTGCAACATCATGTGTGGAAAACACAGCTTCTATTTTTCTTTCTCTTTTGCCTTCCTTTACAGAGGAGGAATTTTTCTCATTCTTTTGCCTTCCTTTACAGAGAAGGAATAAAAAGCAGACCAAGACCTAACTGCTCCCCCAGTTTGTGCAAACCACAAGGAATTACACCAGTGCCAGCTGTACCTCACTACCTAACAGCAATGTGGACATCGCAGCGGCAATATGAAAAGTTAAGGCACTCTGCTTGGTGTTTAGAGGCTTATAGAACAAATTTCTCATAGAGTGCTGGCTTGAATAACTGGAATTGAGAAACTCTTTTCTGTTTCTCTGGTTCTGAAAGACTCTGAAGTGAGTAAGATGCATGGAGTTGCTTTGCAATTGGAGTAAGTCCCTCTCCAGATGATCTATCTCCACAAGGAAAGTACTCCTCCTCCCACAGCCTTCCAGAACACAGAGCACTGATTTAACTGCTGGCTTGGAGCTAAGTTGTCCAGGAGGCTTTTATCTGTACTAACAGCAGCTGAAAGGCTCATGTTCATCTGCACACAGCTCCTTCAGGACTGGCTTCTGGCTTGCTTCATGTTGATTTCTCATATGCATCCAAAGAAATCCCCTTTACTGCCCATTTCAAAGCAGTGGCAAAGATTCAGTGGGAACTGAATCTTTCCTGATTTCTATCTGCTATTTGATATTTTGCTTAATAGAACACCTTCGATTATGTGTAACAGACCATCAGTGACAACTTGAGCTGTATGTGAGTACTTAGTGCAATTCAAGACGGTTTGAGAAACTCTCTACTGTGGCTTTAAGAACAAAAAGGAGAACGAAAAGCACAAATTTAATAAAAAAGCATTACCCGTGGGACCCTAGAGCTGGATACTAAATCCCCAGCTGATCACAACCATATCACTAAGCCAGCCAATGACACCAGCACTCTGCTTGTCCAGCACCAGGGGGAAGAAGCCAAAGACTCCTGGACTGCTCTTCTGAATTTTCCCTACTCTGGGTCCCAAAACATTTCTAGTACACAGATTCCACAGGAAGCATGGGGGGCCTTCACTCTCACCCCATGTAGGACCCAATGACTTGGTCACAGTCCAAGGAGATGGATAATGGGGATTTGTAGCTTTCTCACAAATGTGTTTCTCATCTTTGGCCTGGGCCTTCATTCAGGATTCTTCAATGTAAACACAAGAAAAGCTCATCTGTGAGAAAATGGAACTTCTTTCTGAGGCTTAAAATAGTAGGCAGACTCAGACACTTTGCTTTCTGCTCCTGGAACAGCTTCCTGCACAATCCACGAGGGACTGAACAGTGACAGAACAGCTTGCAGTACTAGGTCTGAAACTCCCAAGCCTGTCAATGCAGAACTTACTGGGCAATAGCTGCTCTGTAACAGCCTCTTTGCCCAGCAATTGTCTTGTGTCAGTGCCTGATACAAACAAATTCCATTTCTCTGCATCATTCCCATGGAAAATCTGAATTATGTGCCCATTGCGGCTGCCTCTCAACTAGAAGTACCTTTTCACTGTTTTCCTAAACCATAAAAGTAGCTCCCCTGTGCTTTAATCTTATTACAGTGATGCCCCTTCTTGCCTTATAGGAACTCTAACAAATGTGTGGGCATCAGCTGTTCCCCAAGGGGATCAGTACCGCTCGTGTCCCTGGTGGTCACGCACACGTCATGGTGGCAGAGTTACCAGGCTTGCAACAGAAGACAAGTAAGAGGAATAAGTTATGATTGTCATTGCTCTGCTGTGTAACTGAAGATTGAACAATACCGGGAGTTGGAGCGTGTTGTGGGAAGGACATAGCACTGGACATGTGGCAATCACTCTCAAATTTAGCTCAGAAGAAGCTGCTCTAAGTGAGGAAGCTTTAGTAAATCATAGAATCGTTTAGGTTAGAAAAGACATCTGAGGTCATTGGGTCCAACCACTACCCCTGCACTGCCATGCCCACCACTAAACCACAGCCATAAGCACATCTACATATTTTTTAAAAGACTCCAAGACACTAAGATTAAGATATTCACTACATTTTACAAGTACAGAAAGAGAAGGTTTAAGAACTTGAGTGGAAACATCAAGTAAATTAGAGAAAAACTGGGATTAGAAACTAAGACTTCTATTTCCCATCCACATGCTTAAACTTCAGAACAATACTATTTCTCCTGGAACACATCTGATTTGTGTTGTTCCTCTTTTTAGAAACTAAGCTTACATCCCTAATTCCCATGATCAGTCCCATGGAAACTAATGAGAAGAGACTCAGGACTGAGCATTTAAATTGCAGTCTTATGGTTTTGTAGCCTTTTTTTTGTTGTTGTTAACCCAGCACTTGTGCTTTCTTAGCACTCAGTACCTAAACTATGATTATAAAAGTAATTAGAAATAATCACAGGTAACTATATTCCAAAGGCTCCAAATTATATTTGGCAAACTGAAGTTATAATGTATGGTGTAAGAAAAACATACCTAATTTGTCAGCCTAATTAATGAGTCTGGGTAAGAGAAGTCATATTATACCTGAGCATATGACACGCTCTTGAAAGACTGTGACCTCTCTCCTCATTACAGTTCCACCCACAGGAGATGACTGCAGCCTTTAGCAGAAGACACGTTAGATCTGAACTATTTTCGGGTGCTTTCATGATGCAGCTGATGATGCATCCAGAATAATCCTGATATTACCACATGCCAGCAGATACTGTACCACAGTCCCTGTGACTGAATGTCTGAAGGACTGTATTAGCTAGTAAGTGTTAGGATCAGGGTGGAGCTGGAGGTGGTCTGGAACCAAGAACCTCTTATCTTTGCAACAGCCAACCTGTGGCTTTGACAGTTGAAAAATGAACTGTCTATTTTCCAAATGCAACAAGTGCAAGTTAAAAAGCCTTCTCTTCCATTTGTGCATCACTTCAGACCTTGCAGGGCAGAGTGGGCTTGAAGCCTGGCATGCAGTCATGTACAGCAGAATGTGGTTTGTTAACCTCTGTTACAGACACGTGGGCACAGTGAGGCCACTGTGAAATAACACTGCTGCTCTCACAGAACCAATTGTGGTGTGTTACACACAGGGAAGGTTCAGGGAGGTTTTGATGTAGCCACTCCTGCGTGACTGCTGTTCCCCCTGTGCCCTATGCAATCTTTATGCAGGTGATGTTGTACGCATTGCTCACATCTCTTCCTGCTCCCTACTGTACAGACTTTCTGTGGTAATTTCGTGGTTTAACTCTAGCCAGACCCAAGCTCTCCAAGAGAGTAGGGCCCTATCCCCTGGAAGGGTGACTTGGGAAGGCAAACACCATCACTCCAAATGTCGCCTCACTTCCTCCTTCTTGGGAAGGCAAACACCATCACTCCAAATGTCCCCCCACTTCCTCCTTCTTCCCCGCCCTTTCTACACCGGGCATGATGTCACAGGGTCTGGAACATCCCTTGGGTCACTGGGGGTCACCTGTCCCAGCTGTGTCCCCTCCCGACCTCCCAGGCACCCCCAGCCCTCTCCAGCATGAATAGGAAATGATCTAGGGGTATAATTTTAGAAATACTGTAAATTTGTGGAAAATAGTATCTGGTAAGGACTTGCCTCAGAGCTGGCACACTGAGTGATTTGAATTGTTCCTGAATGTAACTCTGACTAGTTTCCTGCAGCCTGAGCAGTCTCCTCAGTAGCTGGCTCTGTCAAGTACAGTCAAGAGCACTTCAGAGAGAAATACAAACCCTTGCATCCTGATCCCATTGGTCAGGCGCACATCAAAGAAATCACGATTTGCATCGATCTTGTCTCCTAGAAAGACCATGTGTCTTGTGATTAGGTAATGGGAGGCAAGAGATTTATCTTCAGACAGCCTTGTGAGATGGATTAAAATACTTGCGCCATTTTGACGGGTAGAAATTAAAGCAAAGGGAGACTGGGTTAGTTAAGGTTACATAGAAAGCAGAAAAGGCATCATATTCCTTAACATCCTGGCTATAAGGCCAGAGCACTCATTCCTGGTTACAGGTAATAGAAACAGAAAAAAATATGGTGAGTGCTGGTAAACAGCTTGATCCTTAGCCTCATTCACCACAGAAGAATTAAATACTGCGTTAGGATCATGTGCTCAAACCTCCCACGGTTGTGGCTCACATTTGGTGTCAGTCAGTAAGAAACATTCCTGAAAGTTCATGTGTCCTCACTGAATAAATGCCAGTGGCCAGCAGCCCGAAGTTTTACAAACACCGATCCAGTGCATTAATACAACATCACGTGTTGTTGTTAGGGGAACACTGCATCAGCTTCATGTCATACTTACAGACCATTCACAAGATATCATGTCTAAAGCTAAACTGCAGTTAGCTCTTATCTTTCTGTGTAGTTTATCTTTCTGTGAACATGCCCCTCCATCCTCGATTCAAGTTGCTGTAACAGGGGTTTAATAAAAAGGTAAGGCAAAATATTGCCAGATTTAGCTTTGCTCATCAGATGGATTTTGAAAGCTGGAAGTCCATTTTTGTGTGAGCATCAGTGTGCACACACCTCAAGACAGGGACATTCTTTACAGTACCTTCAGCTCTAAGCACATCTGACAGCAACAACAAGGAGACACCTCCTGACTCCTCAGAAGTACAAAGGTACAGAAGCGCTTTGTGTAGTGACAGAGCACAGAAATACAGATATACCGAAGCAGCAGAGGAGCAGACAGGCTCTTTGCCAGGGTTAAATTCTACTTTTGCAAATCTGAAAATGACAACATTTTCCCAAGGCTGGCATTCCATTCTTCTTACAAGATCTTCTCCTTAGTTTCCTCTTATCCAAGTTTTCTACAGAGATGAATCTACTGAGGTTGGTCCCAGTTTACATCACTGTGAGAGAATGTGAATGTTTTTCACCTCCATCACTTCGCAAGCTACATATTCTGATTCACTGCACAAGTCCTGTCTAGTTGGAGGGTAAGTGAAACACTCCAGGATGGTTCATCTGCTACAGCACATTTGATTTTTATTTAGCTTTAATACTGGATCATCCTCAGGTTGTTTGCATAAACTCTTGGGTACCTGAATGATCATCTGCCAGCCTCACCCTGTTTGTGCATGATGCACTCTCTGCTGACTGCAGTCTGTTTTAACAGGGAATTCCTAAACAGTTTCCACGCATTCTGTGGTTCAGTTGTCTTGGAATACCCAGCAGATCTGATGTGACTCAGGTGTGTCAGATCTGAGTAAGCACTGGGCTGGTGATTTTGCGTGCATGCACTAAAGCCTGATGCCTAACATCCACATGCATACATCAGCTGGGCAATTTGTGCACTACAGGTCCAACATCCCCTCTTACTGCGCCGGCAACACAGGGACAGTCATCCCAAATGCAGTTAATCCATGGGACGTACTTTCTCAGCCACATTCCAACTGCTCTTTCATTTGAATCATTATATTGTTGGCTTTTGAGGGGGGATTTTTTTGTTTGGTTGGTTGTTTTTTTGTTTGTTTTGTTGTTTTTGTTGTTGTTGCTGCTGTTATTTTTTTCCCGTAACCCATCCCAGCAAAGCATTTTCATTCAATGAAACAATAATTTTGAGGTTAGATTTTGGCATACTTTTCTTACCTGCTCTAACCATAGTTTTAATACCTGCAGTTTATTTTTAGTATGAACAAATATAAGTAAACTCCAGTAAAAGCATTGATTTATGCAGGCTGGTGGGTAGAGCTATAAAGCCTGAAAGCAGTTACTGCTCAACCATTTGAGCTGCTACTTTTCCTGAGGTTGCTTCTGTAGAACAGAGAGTTTGACAGGACACACAAACTCCAGCTGGTTGCTGTTCACAATTTAGAAAACTCAGTTGAAATTAGCTATCATAATTTATTCCCTAGTACTTAGACATGTATCTTCCAAGTAATTGTACCTTCTTCCTTGATTTTGCTGCTTCTTTATATGCCTATTTTATTTCTTTCAAATGGTTTGAAGCTTTTAAAGAATTTCTATTGTGTTTTAGCATCATTACAGAAAGATACAGAATTAAAAAATAAAGCAGCTGTTATAAGACTAGTAAGAGTAAACTAAAGCAAAGCTCTTCACTGACCCTTCCAGAACTATCAGAAGTCTTAATTCTGTTTAAATACTGCTGGCTTTTCATTCATGCCAGACCAACCAGCCACACCACTAAGTGGTTATTATTGCCTAATAACCAGCAAACAAATTATGTTAGTGAGTCAGCTCTGAGGCCAGCCTGGGAAGCCCGGGGCACAAGCTGGAATTGGCAGGGGATGTGTTGGGTACCCCTGGGTGCTGAGCCCCCACCTGAAAGATGCTCCATGCCGTAAGGAAAGCTGTTACCCTGCCAGATACAGGGCAGGGGAGTTGGCATCCAAGAGATCGGGATGAGGGAACCAGGATGAAGAGCATCCTGTGTGGAAAGTAGGCATGGGCTTAAACAGGAGTCCTGCAAGGAGCAATAATCTGTATTGCTGAAAAAGCAGGAGTGTTCCCCTTTGCCACTATCTTACCTCCCCCCGCCATGGATCATGTCCGGGCTCGGTGCATGAGCCCCCGGTGCACTTGGCCGCTGCTGCTCATCCCCCTCCCCTGCACTCCCCAGACTTCCAGCTGCCCTCTCCGAGGCCTTGGCACTGCCACAGCCCTTGGCTGGGCTGGGAACGGCGATGGCGGCAGGTCCTCCGTCCTCGCCCCCTGCCTCTGCTGCGACCGTGAGCGTGAGGCGGCCCGCCCGGAGAGGAGAGGGGCTGCGGGGCGAGTGAGGCTGACAGGCGGGCATCCATCCCTCCCATTACTCCCTGCATCCCTCCATCCCTGTAGCCATCCATCCATCCATCCATCCCTGCATCCCTCCATCCCTGCATCTCTCCATCCATCCATCTATTCATCTATTCATCCATCCCTCCCTCTCTCCCTGCATCCCTCCATTCCTGCATCCATCCATCCACCCATCCATCCATCCCTGCATCCATCCACCCATCCATCCATCCCTGCATCCCTCCATCCACCCATCCATCCATCCCTGCATCCGTCCCCTCCCCTGCCCGCCCG